>OFHU01002253.1:0-115914 GCA_900245905.1 Lacerta viridis | reverse complement strand
TCAATTTGAGCTGTGGTAATCCATACTTTTCCTTCAGGTAAGTTCTTTTTGGACTGAGGAAAGATGAGCTGAGCTACCTTCATTATGTTTAGAGCATATGACAACCATAGAAGAGATGAATATTCTCCATATACAACAACTGTGTTTGCTGTGCTTCTCATGAAAGCTGGCAAAACAAATCTTGTGTCACGTACCATATCATATATGTTACCAGCGTAATGGATATTGTATTCAATTCTTTCTGTGAATGCTGAACAGATCCCATTCTTGAAAAGCATTGGTTCAATGGTATTCAAGAAACGTTCTCCAGCTTCATTAGCTGGAGTGATGAGCCCAACCCATTTCCATCCAAAATGCAGAAATAATTGGATAAGTCCCTGATACTGAAGATCTTCATTAGGAAACATGTGGTAAAAGGAAGGGAACTTAATTTGATGATTTGTGCCTGCTCCAAATGAACCATATGAAATCTGTAAAAGGAGAAGCCCAAGCATTCTGAGTGAAAGAATTCATAACAAACCTATTAATCCCATATATCTCCAATATACTGATTTTATGGAAAACACCCACCCACACTTACATAAAAAATAAAAACAAAATCTTGCTCATTCCCCTGCCCTGTAGATTCCTGTTATTCCCATTATTACGGAATCAAAGCAGATTCCTACCTGTAGATGTTACTTTACTTCAAGTATAGGAGAGAATTTACTCTTTTTTAATTTGCTGCTTTCTACACTCCAAAATAAAATATCAGTAAAACACAAAAATACCTTATCAATCATGTCCAGCAAAAAACAAAAAAACTAAAATGAAATAATAAAAAAACAGAACACCATATAATACTGGCACTGCTAGAAGTGTCTCCCAAATGCCGAATGACAGAACAGTAACTAGAAAACATGGTTTTCAATTAGACATTGAATGTGAACATTCTGCAGAAACAGCATAGTTCCCCAGAGAAAGAATTTCCCAAGTCTTATGGAAAGCATTCCTAGTTAATATGTCCAAACAAAAAATCCATACATTTAGTCCCTTTCAATTGTCCCTGTTATACCACTCCAAATTTATGAATCAATATATTCCTGCTGGAAAGAGAGCTGGAGAGTGAATTATGGTGTGAAATCTCAATTTTCTGATAACCATAATATTCCTACCTGTGGAATTTTGTAAAGACCCAAGATGTCTGCCATGCACGAGGTGACCTCAGAGCTAAGTCCCCCAATGACTCCTATTACATTTTCCTGGTAACCACATTTGTAGTTGGGGACAAAAGTATGTGAGTTAAACAGCAGATCCAGAGTGGTGCGGTAGGTCATCTTAGCATCATAGTAGCTATCATAGATGTGGAACCCGAGCGTAACATTGGGCAAGACCTTGGGGTTCTCATTGATCTCATCAATCGCAAACACCAGGGCAAGGATGTGTTGGTAGAACTTTGGTAACACGCTGTGAATAAAGTGGCATTATTTCATGGGAAAACAAAATAGCGCGCAAAATCTAGATTTGAGAGGTACAGCTTTCAGACAACTGGGATAAAGAAAAACTATAAGGACTATATTCTTTCCAGTTACAGGTAGGTAGCCGTGTTGTTCTGCCATAGTCAAAACAAAATAAAAAGTAAAAAATCCTTCTAGTAGCACCTTAAAGACAAACTAAGTTGGTTTTTGGTATGAGCTTTCGTATTCATGCACACTTCTTCAGATATTCCTTCCAAAGAGCAATAGGCATGACAAGTTTATTTTTCACATTTTTTACCACCTTTCATCAATGAAACATAGGCTGGCTTTCTGAGTTCTCTTTGCTCCCCTTGAATCCTCACAACATTCCCTTGGTTGGAATTGACCCAGAGAATGGAGATTGGAAGCTGTATCTCCCTAGCGTTAGTCTGCCATGCAAGCCAACAACTAGAATGCAGGAAGTGTAAATGTCTGAAACAGGTCAATCAAACATGTGTGAGGTTACAGTAGCACACCAACCACATGGTGGTGGTGGTGAAGAATGCTGACATGGCGGCAGATATTTTATGAGTGGTAAATGGGTACCTGCCATCTGTCCATGTTACCATTTCTCTGGCATCAGTAATGATGCATGAATGAGCTACCCCAGGATATCATTCCTGGTCATTCAGCACCAGTTCAAATGCCATAGTTTTATAAGTTAAATTAAGACTTCTTTTTTTTTGCCCAAATTGAAATCACTTCACTCATTGAATTTCAGGCAGGGCTTTGTGAAAGGGTGGGGACATGTTTCACAATCATAGCAACAAAATTTACTTCTCTCCTTCTTTTTCTTCCCATAACCAGGACGGCAGTTGTCATTACATACTGACAGGGGTGGCACCTATCCAAAAATATTGGAAGAATTTATTATTATTATTTTTAAAAAATGTCTGAATTCATTGAATTGCAGTTGAATGTCTGAATTCATTGAACTCATTGAATTTCAGTTGTCATTTTACTGCTCATACATCCAGTTTGGAAATATACATTTGGAGCTCTTCGCAATCCACTTTTGTTATAACCAATCTGAACAATTTGGTCTCATCAACAAACTTGACTGCTTCACTTCTTCGGTTTTTATGCCACCCGCCTTCTCCTTCTCTTACTCAATTCTCTCTTTGCAGAATTGAATCACTAAATCTTAAGGATTCCTAATGTCCAAGTGAGAGTGCAGACGTGGCTTGTATGCACAGATGTTTCTCATACAGTCTATCAAATCATTTAAATCAATACAGGCTGTCAAAGCATTGCAGTTCTAAAACTATTCATTCCAAGCAAAGTATATTTCAATCAAATATTAGAATGTAAAGCATGAATGAAATAATATTAAGAACTATATACTTACAATGGGTTCTCAATCAAGACTTCAGTGGGGTGTATATTAAATAAAAAACCGGGGAGGATGTAGCGGATAAAAGATGCTATCTCACCAATGACATGGTCACCTGGTTCATACCACTCATGTGGAATAGGTACAGGACTAGTTGTAGTAAAATTAGCACTATGCACTCGGCACACCATGATGGGGAATAGCAAGAGAAGCAACAGCAGCATGATTCTGCGCATGGACTCTTCTTTGCCTCTCTGCAATATCATTATCATCAGCCTGATTGGAACAGGATGGATTTGGAGGCAGCAGACTCTGCCAATTCAGTGCTTAAAGAGACATGTATGCACCTTATCATTAATTTGAACGCTTTCACAAAGACCTGCCTTGAATGGTAATAAGATGCAGTGGTTTAAAACATGACCTATATAATCACAGAGCCTGGCCTCTGTAACCTGCATTATTTTAACTGTCTATGGAAAAGGGGAATACTGTAAATATTTGGGACTTTCTTGTTGATTCTTCCCCCCACTCCGCATTCTGTCTTTCAGAGCTTTGGCTAGGTGAATTAATTATTGTAATTTTAATAATTACAGGGGAGACCATCACTTTTTGCAATTTTTAAAGGACTCTATCATTAGCAGAACTGCCAAGTAAACATATTTATCACCTCAGTGAGTTATAGATTAGGAATGGTTCTCCAAAGTTATCTAGTCCAACCTTCTTGCTGACACAATACACCCACAGTTATGAAACCATTGATAGACAGGCACCAGCCATTTCCCTAAAAAACCCTCTATCAAAATACAGTATTTTTAGAGTTGAGCCAGCCCTAGCCTTCCCCCAGTTTGTTAGTTTGCCACTACTGGGGCTCCTGTACTCTTTCATGTATGTGACTTTGTTGGGACACTTTTGCCACCCCACTAACTGGATCTTGGGAACAGTGCTGGAACTGTTCCAGCACGTAGGGACGCTGGGAAATGAAGTAAATCATGACACCTAGTCACTTTAGAAACAATACATTTTTATTGTCTGAGGCAATCTGGTAGGCATGGGAACCTCTCTGGCAGTGCACTCACTATTGATGGGTGGTCCCATCAGTAACAGTCCATGCAATGTGCTCCAGGTCTTGCTGCAGTTCCCATCACCCACCCATTTCCACCCATTTCTTAAATGATTCAGTATATTTAAAGGACATGGTTGGATTGGTGATTAATACAGTGCTATTTGTTTATGGGCTTCTTTGATGTCGTAAAAGGCACATTGAGTGTGTCAGTGGACAAGCAATCTTGGTCCTTATTGCTGAACAAAAAGTGAATGTATTTATTGCCAGACTGGCTCCACTTAACTGCCTTTAACCTCTGTAGCTTCTGGACTGAGGATATTATGGTTCTATATCACATGGTTCTATATCAGGGGTCAGCAAACTTTTTCAGGAGGGGGCCAATCCACTGTCCCTCAGACCTTGTGGGGGGCCGGACCCACCGCCTCCTGAAAGCCACCCCTTCCCAAAAGCCCCTCCACCAATGCTACTAATGCCAGGGGAAAAATAAATAAAAGACAAGAGTCTTGTCTTGTCTTGTCTTGCTGTGGCGCAGAGCCCATGCCACTGGCCTGGGCAGCAGAGGCAGCCTCTGTGCCACTGCTGCTTCCTTCTTGCTTGGTTGCCTCAGTGGCAAGGAATGGGCGCCACCCAGATGCCGCTGTCCTGGGCAGCGGAGACAGCATCCACACCGCCGCTGCTTCCTCCTGCTCTGCCGCCTCAGTGGGAAGGAAGGGATGGCGCCCAGAGGTTCCGCCAATTTCCTGCAGCCAAACAGAAGCCGTGTCAGCATCAGCATCCGCCCAGAGGTGTCTGCGCCTTTTGATTGGCTGCAGGAGCAAAGTTCGCGGGCCGTATTAAGGAGCCTGGTGGGCCGTATCCAGCCTGTGGGCTGTAGTTTGACGACCTCTGTTCTATATGTTCTGCACTATACTAATCAATCTTTTCTAATAAACCAAAACTGTGGGGAAGAGTTCAGTTTGTGAGAGTTCATTTCTGGGCATAAGGTAATTTGGGCTTATTCTCAGAGCTGTGCCCAGTTGACTCCAGCAAAAGATCTCACAAGGTGGTATGTTTTAATAATAATAATAATAATAATTTTATTTATACCCCGCCCTTCCCAGCCAGAAAACCGGGCTCAGGGCGGCTAACATCAATTAAAATCACAGCAAAAAACATAAAAACGATCAATTTAAAATAACAGATTAAAATACAAATTTAAAAATTCAATTAAAACTGCAGGTCTCAATTTCAAAATAACCCACCAATAAAAGATGAAGCATAAATATTAAACAGAAACCAACCCAAAGGCCAGGTGGAACAGCTCCGTCTTGCAGGCCCTGCGGAAAGATGCCAAATCCCGCAGGGCCCTGGTCTCTTGTGATAGACTGTTCCACCAAGTCGGGGCCAATATTGAGAAGGGGTTAGGTAGGTTGTGGACACACATGGGGATTCCAATTTACACTTGTAATACCTCATGTTCCTAGACTGATACCAAGAACATAAGTGAAACTACAAACATACCTTTCATGTACCATATATTCCGGAGTATAAGACGACTGGGCGTATAAGACGACTGGGCGTATAAGACGACCCCCAACTTTTCCAATTAAAATATGGAGTTTGTGATATACTCGACCGCAGATTCTCCACGCGGCATATAAGAAGACTCCTGACATTTGAGAAGATTTTCCAGGATTAAAAAGTAGTCTTATACGCCAGAATATACAGTACATATTTCTCTCTATCAGTTACTCTCTATTGTTGAATTCAGGCCTCATAAATGTAACATAGCTTTTTTATTTAGATTCTTAAATAATTTATATATCAATTAGTCAAAACAACAACTCTAATATTAATACTCTCTACTCCTCATTCATATCAGCTGTTTAATCAGACTAGCTATAGAATAATGTTGATGTTTCTCTTTCAGAATTTTACTGACTTCAGGTGAAGCTCAGAAGCTGATGTGAACATTTGCCTCATTTGGTCAGATTGGCTTCTTACAACAACATACAACAATTTTGCAGACCAGAAACAAAGCACAAAAAGCTGAAATAGTTTCATTTGGTCACATTGTCCTCATTCATTCACATTTCTGACGTTTCAGTGTTGAAAACTAAGAACAATCATGGAACCACAAATTCTTCTATTATTTATATCTTTCTTTGCATTAGATGTTCTCTGGTGTTCAACTCAGGCCTCACAAGAATAATGTAGCATTTGGGGAAAAAGATGCAAGCCAGTAATCCAGCACTAGAAGTCAAGATGGAGAAGATCTCCACAGCCACCATGTATTTTCCTCTGGTGCTCAGGTAAGTTGGAATAAAGGAGATCCAAACACTGCAAAAGACCAGCATGCTGAAGGTGATGAACTTGGCTTCATTGAAACTGTCGGGCAGCTTCCTGGCTAAGAAGGCCACAGTGAAGGTGACAGTGGCCAGGAAGCCCATGTAGCCCAAAACACAGAAGAACATGAAGACTGACCCTTCATTACATAACAATATAATTTCTTCACTCATTGATTGCATGTCCAAATCAGGGAATGGGGGAAACGTTGCCAGCCAAAGACCACAGAGCCCTACTTGAACAGTGGAGCCAGAGAGGACTATGGAATAAGCCAGTTTTTTGCCTACCCACTTCCTGATTGTGGATCCTGGCTTGGTAGCCATGAATGCCAAAACCACTGATATAGTTTTGGCCAAGATGCTAGTGAGGGCCACAGAGAAGACAATGCCAAAACTTGTTTGTCTGAGTGGGCAGGTTGCCTCCTTAGGGTTACCAATGAACACCAGAGAGCAGAGGAAACACAAGAGGAGGGACACAAGGAGAATGTAAGTGAGGTCTCTGTTGTTGGCTTT
The DNA here is from genome assembly GCA_900245905.1 of Lacerta viridis. Taxonomy (NCBI): domain Eukaryota; kingdom Metazoa; phylum Chordata; class Lepidosauria; order Squamata; family Lacertidae; genus Lacerta; species Lacerta viridis. The sequence goes on along the minus strand of OFHU01002253.1, from coordinate 109,185 downwards.
GACTATGGCAGTGTCCTGGTGCTTAATGAAGATGCCCAACACTTGAGCAGTGATCAGAGACAACAGTAGTGCAGAGATAGTTGAAATGATGGCCAAAGTTTCATCAAAGCCAAGAAAGTTTGGTATTTTAGGAATGCAATTATCCTGTTCTTGGTTTGGATACTTATTTGGTGGGCAACTGAAACATGTTTCCATATCTGAAAAGACAAATGATTAGGAGAATTTGAAACTGTGAGGAAAATTCTTGAGAATTTTAGTCATCAGGAGTCCACCTAGCTAATGTTCTTTACCAGGACAGCTTTCAAAACTTCTAGTCCATGACTTTTGCCTGAGATATTTCAGAAATAAATCTCATGCATCAAATCAGGAATTTCTACATTCAGGGCATCTCTATGTTATAGTGGTCCTCCTCCTCTGCTCTGTAGTGAAATGAGAGCAATATTACAGCTGAAATCTTCTGAACCGTGAGAGGTGCACTGAATGAGACATTCACTCTCTCCCAAAACTGCCTTTTCTTAGAGGAGTGTCGATCACTTCATTTCCATCGTAATTTAGTAGAATTTGGATGTAAAATGTATTACGTTCCTTTCTAAATATTTTTCCTTCCTGATGTTTTAAAGATTATATTGCAAACAATAAGAACAATTTAAATATACATTATTTAACCCTCTCCCGCACCAGAATTTTAATGACAACAAAATTTTAAGGACCTCAGAGTTGGCTAAATAAATTGTGCATTTTGGTCTATCTTAATGTAACATTTCTCACCCCTTTCATTTGAGTACATCCCGCTGGGACATGCTTCACAATCATAGCAACAAAATTTACTTCTCTCCTTCTTTTTCTTCCCATAACCAGGACGGCAGTTGTCATTACATACTGACAGGGGTGGGACCTATCCAAAAATGTTGGAAGAATTTATTATTATTATTATTTTAAAATGTCTGGCCGGTATTAACCAGGTGATATATAAGGAATAGGAACAATAATGTGAAACATATGGTCCATATTTGCACAGGTGGGACATACAATGGGATAAGAAACAGCTGCATAGCATCATATAAACTCAAGAGGGTTATAATGTTCATTTTAAGCCCAAGCAGTGCTGTAACAAGCTTAGCATTCTATCTGATGCCACTAACTGGAGATCTGCCTCAGGGATTTCACATACAAGAATGGCTAACAACACTTTCTGATACCAATTGGTCCTTCTCAGTGTTAGATGTCTTCTGAGCATGCTGCTCTTTTTTGTATTGTGGTTCATTTGTTTATTTAGTGATAGACCTTACAGTATTCCTTCAAGGACATTGCTTACTCCATGGTGGCTTACAAATATGCAATAAACAAAAATGGAATTTCCATATCATATACAATATAATATCACATACCAAGCAGAATGCAGTCAACATGAGCTGGACAACAAATAGGATCTCTTAAACTAATGTGCAGGTATGTTCCCACAAGCAAAGCTAATTGTTCAAATAGAGATTCTTTCCATTAAAATACTATCCATCTACATGTTAATTTCCTCTTCTTAAAGTCTACTTTTCTCTACCAGGAAACTTCACATTTAATCAGGTGCTAAGTGAAAAAATGCCTCCTTGTTTTCATTGCATCCCACTTTATTTGGATAACCATGAATGTTGGCATTTGAGAAATTTATTTCCTCACCTGAGTCAAGCCCCTGTGCCATTCAATCTGTCCATCATTAATGGTGAGCTCTTTGCCTGGAGGGGCCTGAGGATCCAGCCTTCCCACTTTGACCCTGATGTAGGATCTATTTGGGAACGTGATCAAATTTGTAATATCAAAACCAGCTGTTAATTCTCCATGTTCATTTAATGTAATTTCATCACCAACAGAGTTGTTGAATGCGATCTTCTGTAGGAATGAGTGCAGCTGGGTGGAAAGAGAAGCACAATATCTGCAAACTATTATAACATTCTGATTATTATTGTTGAATAGCTTTCCTAGATGGATTCAAGATCTTTATCTAGGGGTTATAAAGTTTTGATTCAAAGTATAATTTGTGACAGTGTAGAATTGGCAGAACCATTCTTGTTTTCTGAAAATGAAGGAATTATACCACACACACCACATATGGAATCAGGTAGGATATGTTGAAGGAAATTCTTTGTAAGCAGGCATTTCTTTCAGTTCGTGCTCAATCCAATGATTGCTGTCTCATTTTAGGCACACCAATGCTATTCTAACTTATCACTTGAATACGCTCAAAAGTGGATTAAAGACCTTTGGTCAGAAGACTCCATTGGAAGTGTTAAGTCTGGTGATAAATTGTTAAAATGAGCATGAACAGGATCTCCTTATTCATCTGAATAACAGGACATTTCAGAAGCAAATTTTCAGAGGTTTTGAACAATCTCTCTGGATGACAATATTTAACCTCAATACCAGTTAATTGAGAAGTTGCAGTTTGTTATTCTTGGATGCTGCCCCTACCCATTTGTGTTTTCTTTGAGGTATATGGGGCCTTAAATATACTTTTTCAAAATTGGTATCATGGATAATTAGCTTTATCTAGTGAAATATCAAACTGCTCCACTGCCCCAATTGCCCAATGGCTCCCTTCTCCTCTGCAGAAGAAAAGTGTATTTTTTCTTGCTGCTTTTGCTGTTTGTGGCAGTGCAGAGAAAGCTGGTGAAAAGTTTGCAAGGTTTGGTTGTGTGAGCTTGAAAGCTCTTAAGGAATAATAAAAAAGGAATGGAATTGCCTATTTCCTTTCTTATGTTAACATCACAAGGTGGCCAAGTGGAGAATGTGCTTGATTTTAATTTTCTTTCTCTTTTAGCTTACGGTACCTAGTTGTGTACCAAATGCAATAATGCGAGTAAGCCACTTCCGCTTATCAGCAGGAGGTGGCGTTGCAGGCGTCACGCACCGAGCACGCGCGCAGGGGCTGCTTCAGAGCCCCTGCGTGATTGGCTGGATTCCCGACGCTTAACCTTGCGGGCTGATCAATCCGGTCGGCGGAAGGGCAACTGCGGTCCCTTTAAATTTGAGATGGCAGTAATCATTCCCCCTCTTCTTCTCTGCCCCCCAGCTTCACCGGTTCTCCTGCCCACCCACCCTTTAGGTTAGCTCTTGACCTTGCTATGGACCTCGGTTGGTCGCCCCAGTTGGCTGGGGGGCCTGGTAGGACTTTTTCCCATTTGGGCTAGCCAAATCGGGTTTTTTCACCTACCTCGTAGCAATTCGTCACAACTTTGGTTTGGCGGTTAGGCATTGGACAACATCAATAGAGGTGGAAAGGGGAGGTAGCGCCATCACCTGCCCCTCATTGGAAGGGGCGTGGCCCTGTCTGAAGCTTAGGGAGGTTAGGGCCAAAGGCATGCCCCAACGGTGATCCCAAGGGGAGTTCCGCTTGACAAGCGTCAGTTGGGCTCCCCTTGGTGGTTAACTCTACACGGACTTCCAACACCCGGGTTGGGGTCAGATATAGTGGTTAGGGTCCAATGCCTAAGCCAATAACGCTCAACATCCGTAACCAATAAAGTTGTGGCCTTTACGCCCATTAATTCGATATCAGTGTCTCGTGTGTCGTTATTTCTTAATGGGAGGGAGGGACATTGCCACACAATTTTCTCACTTGCTGGATCATCACCTTGTCTTGATGAGTGGGCCTGCACATTCCTGTGACCCTTGTGAATAAAGCCGTTGGGAGTCTTGTACTCCCAGTAGGGTCACCCAAGCTGGTAAGGTCAAAGGGGAAGAGCTAGACAAATAATGATCCAAGAGGTCCTCAATGGCAGAACAGTTGGATGATAACAAGTGGTATGTTACAATGGCTGTGAAGGTGGATGAAGGCTGCAGCAGATAAGAATCTACCAGTCATCGTGATTATCATGCCATTGTAATAAAGCCTTACTATGAAGACTGTGCATTGTCCAGCATGAACTGATCTACACACATAAAACAGTTCCACACACAAGCATATTGCAAAAACACATTGCAAACCCAAACCCCAAAAGTCCCATGGCAATTGGCAAATGGTAATGGGGGCAGGACCGAGGAATCTGGAAGCTCCTAGTCATGAATTGGTACATGGGCAGTGGATACAGATTCAGTCGCTCTGACTCAAGGAATGAGGCATTTGAGCAGCTCAGCAGCTGTATCCATGACTGAGCAGCCCTATTTAGGATCCACTCTGCTCACCCCAAAAAGGGGCTAGAAAAGGTGCACTAAACATAGTCTGCCTCCCTTTTCCCCTGACTGGATTACCATGCCCAGTGGGGTCACCACCCAGCGGTCATAAAAGACAATTGAACTTTGGAACATGGAATATACGGACTTTGTCAGATAACACAGATCATGAATGTCCCGAATGCAGAACTGCATCATTGCAAGAGAGCTGCGACATTTTTACATCGATATTGTAGCACTTCAAGAAACTCGAAGAGCAGGTGAGGGTCAACTGAAGGAAGAAAAAGGAGGCTACACATTCTTCTGGAAAGGTCTACTTGAACAAGAACGTTGAATACATGGAGTAGGCTTTGCTATCAAAAACGATCTTGGAAGCTCTTGTCAGAAGTCCCTACCGGCATTAATGAACAACTTTCAACCCTTTGAATAAAACTCACAAAAAACCAAAAGGCTACTATTCTAAGCTCTTATGCATCAACACTGGATGCTGAGAAGAAGACATTAAAGAAAATTTTTACTCTCAGCTGGATACCATTCTATCGGAGACGCCAAAGGAGGATAAAGTTATCCTCCTGGGTGATTATAATGCAAGAGTTGGGCGCAAGTTCGATATGTGGCCTGGGACTATTGGGGAAGAAGGAATTGGCAATGGCAACCAAAATGGAATCTTACTTTTGATGATATGTGCTTGAGGACAGGACATTCACAGGGGACAAAATGCTTGTTTACAAAGCTATTGTACTACCAACCTTACTGTATGCTTGTGAAACATGGACCACTTATAAACACCATCTCCAACATCAAAAGATTCCATCAATGGTGTCTCTGAAATTTTTTACACATCTCTTGGGAAGACAGGCGAACTAATGGCAGTGTACTGGAAGAAGCCAAGATCACCACTGTTGAAGCAATGATTACACTTTGTAAACCAAACTCTTTGTAACAGCAAACACTACCTTCCAAGGCTCTATATTCTGAGGAGATCGTCTGCGTGCAGCCTCCATTCTTCTGCTGTTGGATACAGCCAAGTGCCTATGTAAGGCATGTGCCAAAGCATAGACAGCATTATAGATACTGTAGCTGTGGCTGGTCATGCTCATTTCAAAAATTGGTGCAGGAAGGCTCTCCAGCATTTCCACTCCGGTACAACGCTTAGCTTTGTATGTTGACTTAGTAGAATCTGCAAATGAACAACCGAATGCTTGTTCCCAGAAATCTGTGATAAAACCATTTCCATCTGCCAAGGAAGAATTTACATTCTGCAGAAAGTATCGGAAGTCATGAATTTCCTTGGAATGAGTTGCAAAGGAGATAGCACCATGGAACATTTGTATATTAACCTCCATACGTTTTTGAAAAATATTTATTACGAAATCAATTTGAGCTGTGGTAATCCATACTTTTCCTTCAGGTAAGTTCTTTTTGGACTGAGGAAATATGTGCTGAGCTATTTTCATTACGTTTAGAGCAAATGACAAACATATAAGTGATGTACTTTCTCCGAACACAACAACTGTATTCGCAGTGCTTCTCATGAAAGCTGGCAAAACAAAACTTGTGTCACGCACCATATCAAATATGTCACCAGTGTAATGGATATGGTACTCAATTCTTTCTGTGAATGCTGAACAGATCCCATTCTTGAAAAGCATTGGTTCAATGGTATTCAAGAAACGTTCTCCAGCTTCATTAGCTGGAGTGATGAGCCCAACCCATTTCCATCCAAAATGCAGAAGTAATTGGATAAGTCCCTGATACTGAAGATCTTCCTTAGGAACCATGTGGTAAAAGGAAGGGAACTTAATTTGATGATTTGTGGGTGCTTCAAATGAACCATATGAAATCTGTAAAAGGAAAAGCCCAAGCATTCTGAGTGAAAGACTTCATAACAAACCTATTAATCCCATATATCTCCAATATACTGATTTTATAGAAAACACCCACCCACACTGACATAAAAAATAAAAACAAAATCTTGCTCATTCCCCTGCCCTGTAGATTCCTGTTATTCCCATTATTACGGAATCAAAGCAGATTCCTACCTGTAGATGTTACTTTACTTCAAGTATAGGAGAGCATTTACTTTTTTTAAATTTGCTGCTTTCTGCACCCCAAAATAAAATATCAGTAAAACACAAAAATACCTTATCAATCACGTCCAGCAAAAAACAAAAGTACTAACATGAAATTAAACAATACAGAACACCATATAATACTGGCACTGCTAGAAGTGTCTCCCAAATGCCGAATGACAGAACAGTAACTAGAAAAAATGGTTTTCAATTGGACATTGTATGTGAACATTCTGCAGAAACAGCATAGTTCCCCAGGTAAAACATTCCTAGTTAACATGTCCTAAACTTATATGGTCCACTGATAATAAGTTCCCAGGATATTATACATTCCCATCTGGGTACCCCATTTACCAATCTGGCACCTTTGAAGCAACTTCCCTTACATGCATTAAGCACACATCCTTTGTAACCTTGCCCCTGTCATGCACATTGTTGGAGAACCCCATGGCATACCAACAAAAAATCCATACATTTCAGTCCCTTTCAGTTGTCCCTGTTATAGCACTCCAAATTTATGAATCAATATATTCCTGCTGGAAAGAGAGCTGGAGAGTGAATTATGGTGTGAAATCTCAATTTTCTGATAACCATAATATTCCTACCTGTGGAATTTTGTAAAGACCCAAGATGTCTGCCATGCACGAGGTGACCTCAGAGCTAAGTCCCCCAATGACTCCTATTACATTTTCCTGGTAACCACATTTGTAGTTGGGGACAAAAGTATGTGAGTTAAACAGCAGATCCAGAGTGGTGCGGTAGGTCATCTTAGCATCTTTGTAGCTATCATAGATGTGGAACCCGAGCGTGACATTGGGCAAGACCTTAGGATTCTCATTGACCTCATCAATCGCAAATACCATGGCAAGCATGTGTTGGTAGAACTTTGATAACACGCTGTGAATAAAGTGGCATTGCACAGAATCTAGATTTGAGAGGTACAGCTTTCAGACTATTGGGATACAGAAAAACTATAAGGACTATATTCTTTCCTAAGAGCAATAAACATGACCAGTTTATTTTTCACATTTTTTACCACCTTTCATCAATGAAACATAGGCTGGCTTTCTCAGTTGTCTTTGCTCCCCTTGAATCCTCACAACATTCCCTTGGTTGGAATTGACCCAGAGAATGGAGATTGGAAGCTGTATCTCCCTAGCGTTAGTCTGCCATGCAAGCCAACAACTAGAATGCAGGTAGTGTAAATGTCTGAAACAGGTCAATCAAACATGTGTGAGGTAACATTAGCACACCAACCACATGGTGTTGGTGTTGGTGGTGAAGAATGCTTACATAGTGCAGAGCTTTTATGAGTGGTGAATGGGTACCTGTCATCTGTCCATGTTACCATTTCTCTGGCATCAGTAATGATGCATGAATGAGCTATCCCAGGATCTCATTTCTGGTCATTCAGAACCAGTTCAAATGCCATAGATTTATAAGTTAAATTAAGACTTTTTTTGCCCAAATTGAAATCACTTCACTCATTGAATTTCAGTTGTCATTTTACTGCTCATACATCCAGTTTGGAAATATACATTTGGAGCTCTTCGCAATCCACTTTTGTTATAACCAATCTGAACAATTTGGTCTCATCAACAAACTTGACTGCTTCACTTCTTCGGTTTTTATGCCACCCGCCTTCTCCTTCTCTTACTCAATTCTCTCTTTGCAGAATTCAATCACTAAATCATAAGGATTCCTAATGTCCAAGTGAGAGTGTAGACGTGGCTTGTATGCACAGATGTTTCTCATACAGTCTATCGAATTATTCAAATCAATACAGGCTGTCAAATCAATGTAGTTCTAAAACTATTTAGTCAAAAATTAGAATGTAAAGCATAAATGAAATCATATTAAGAACTATTTACTTACAGTGGGTTCTCAATCAAGACTTCAGTGGGGTGTATATTAAATAAAAAATTGGGGAGGATGTAGCAGATTAAAGATGCTATCTGACCAATGACATGGTCACCTGGTTCATACCACTCATGTGGAATAGGTACAGGACTAGTTGTAGTAAAATTAGCACTATGCACTCGGCACACCATGATGGGGAATAGCAAGAGAAGCAACAGCAGCATGATTCTGCGCATGGACTCTTCTTTGCCTCTCTGCAATATCATTATCATCAGCCTGATTGGAACAGGATGGATTTAGAGGCAGCAGACTCTGCCAATTCAGTGCTTAAAGAGACATGTATGCACCTTATCATTAATTTGAACGCTTTCACAAAGACCTGCCTTGAATGGTAATAAGATGCAGTGGTTTAAAACGTGACCTATATAATCACAGAGCCTGGCCTCTCTAACCTGCATTATTCTAACTGTCTATGGAACAGGGGGATACTGTAAATATTTGGGACTTTCTTGTTGATTCTTCCGCCACTCCGCATTCTGTCTTTCAGAGCTTTGGCTAGGTGAATTAATTATTGTAATTTTAATAATTACAGGGGAGACCATCACTTTTTGCAATTTTTAAAGGACTCTATCATTAGCAGAACTGCCAAGTAAACATATTTATCACCTCAGTGAGTTATAGATTAGGAATGGTTCTCCAAAGTTATCTAGTCCAACCTTCTTGCTGACACAATACACCCACAGTTATGAAACCATTGATAGACAGGCACCAGCCATTTCCCTAAAAAACCCTCTATCAAAATACAGTATTTTTAGAGATGAGCCAGCCCTAGCCTTCCCCCAGTTTGTTAGTTTGCCACTACTGGGGCTCCTGTACTCTTTCATGTATGTGACTTTGTTGGGACACTTTTGCCACCCCACTAACTGGATCTTGGGAACAGTGCTGGAACTGTTCCAGCACGTAGGGACGCTGGGAAATGAAGTAAATCATGACACCTAGTCACTTTAGAAACAATACATTTTTATTGTCTGAGGCAATCTGGTAGGCATGGGAACCTCTCTGGCAGTGCACTCACTATTGATGGGTGGTCCCATCAGTAACAGTCCATGCAATGTGCTCCAGGTCTTGCTGCAGTTCCCATCACCCACGCATTTCAACCCATTTCTTAAATGATTCAGTATATTTAAGGACATGGTTGGATTGGTGATTAATACAGTGCTATTTGTTTATGGGCTTCTTTGATGTCGTAAAAGGCCCATTGAGTGTGTCAGTGGACAAGCAATCTTGGTCCTTATTGCTGAACAAAAAGTGAATGTATTTATTGCCAGACTGGCTCCACTTAACTGCCTTTAACCTCTGTAGCTTCTGGACTGAGGATATTATTTTAAATTCAAACATTGTTCTATATCAGGGGTCAGCAAACTTTTTCAGGAGGAGGCCTGTCCACTGTCCCTCAGACCTTGTGGGGGGCCGGACCCACCGCCTCCTGAAAGCCACCCCTTCCCAAAAGCCCCTCCACCAATGCTACTATCGTCAGAGTCTTGTCTTGTCTTGGTGGGGCGCAGAGCCCATTCCGCTGGCCTGGGCAGCGGAGGCAGCCTTTGCTCCGCTGCCGCTTCCTTCCTGCTTGGCTGCCTCAGTGGCAAGGAAGGGGTGGTGCCCAGATGCCACTGTCCTGGGCAGTGGAGGCAGCATCCCCAGCACTGCCGCTTCCTCCTGCTCGGCCGCCTCAGTGGGAAGGAAGGGATGGCAACCAGAGGTGTCCGCGGCTTCTGATTGGCTGCAGGAATTTCCTGAAGCCAATCAGAAGCCATGTCAGCCTTATTGTCCACCCAGAGGTGTCTGCGGCTTTTGATTGGCTGCAGGAGCTTCCTGCAGCTAATCAGAAGCTGTGCCGGGTTGCGGACGTCAGCCTCCATGGCGTGCCTGTTCAGCGCGGGGACTGACTGAGCGGCCGCAGTGTCCGCAAGGTGCGCGGGCCGGATTAACGAGCCTGGTGGGCCGTATCCGGCGTGTGGGCTGTAGTTTGACGACCTCTGTTCTATATGTTCTGCACTATACTAATCAATCTTTTCTAATAAACCAAAACTGTGGGGAAGAGTTCAGTTTGTGAGAGTTCATTTCTGGGCATAAGGTAATTTGGGCTTATTCTCAGAGCTGTGCCCAGTTGACTCCAGCAAAAGATTTCACAAGGTGGTATGTTTTAGGGGTTAGGTAGGTTGTGGACACACATGGGGATTCCAATTTACACTTGTAATACCTCATGTTCCTAGACTGATACCAAGAACATAAGTGAAACTACAAACATACCTTTCATGTACCGTATTTTCCGGAGTATAAGACGACTGGGCGTATAAGACGACCCCCAACTTTTCCAGTTAAAATATAGAGTTTGAGATATACTCGACCGCAGATTCTCCACCCGGCATATAAGACGACCCCTGACTTTTGAGAAGATTTTCCTGGATTAAAAAGTAGTCTTATACGCCAGAATATACAGTACATATTTCTCTCTATCAGTTACTCTCTATTGTTGAATTCAGGCCTCATAAATGTAACATAGCTTTTTTATTTAGATTCTTAAATAATTTATATATCACTTAGTCAAAACAACAACTCTAATATTAATACTCTCTACTCCTCATTCATATCAGCTGTTTAATCAGACTAGCTATAGAATAATGTTGATGTTTCTCTTTCAGAATTTTACTGACTTCAGGTGAAGCTCAGAAGCTGATGTGAACATTTGCCTCATTTGGTCAGATTGGCTTCTTACAACAACATACAACAATTTTGCAGACCAGAAACAAAGCACAAAAAGCTGAAATAGTTTCATTTGGTCACATTGTCCTCATTCATTCACATTTCTGACGTTTCAGTGTTGAAAACTAAGAACAATCATGGAACCACAAATTCTTCTATTATTTATATCTTTCTTTGCATTAGATGTTCTCTGGTGTTCAACTCAGGCCTCACAAGAATAATGTAGCATTTGGGGAAAAAGATGCAAGCCAGTAATCCAGCACTAGAAGCCAAGATGGAGAAGATCTCCACAGCCACCATGTATTTTCCTCTGGTGCTCAGGTAAGTTGGAATAAAGGAGATCCAAACACTGCAAAAGACCAGCATGCTGAAGGTGATGAACTTGGCTTCATTGAAACTGTCAGGTAACTTCCTGGCTAAGAAGGCCACAGTGAAGGTGACAGTGGCCAGGAAGCCCATGTAGCCCAAAACACAGAAGAACATGAAGACTGACCCTTCATTACATAACAATATAATTTCTTCACTCATTGATTGCATGTCCAAATCAGGGAATGGGGGAAACGTTGCCAGCCAAAGACCACAGAGCCCTACTTGAACAGTGGAGCCAGAGAGGACTATGGAATAAGCCAGTTTTTTGCCTACCCACTTCCTGATTGTGGATCCTGGCTTGGTAGCCATGAATGCCAAAACCACTGATATAGTTTTGGCCAAGATGCTAGTGAGGGCCACAGAGAAGACAATGCCAAAACTTGTTTGTCTGAGTGGGCAGGTTGCCTCCTTAGGGATACCAATGAACATCAGAGAGCAGAGGAAACACAAGAGGAGGGACACAAGGAGAATGTAAGTGAGGTCTCTGTTGTTGGCTTTGACTATGGCAGTGTCCTGGTGCTTAATGAAGATGCCCAACACTTGAGCAGTGATCAGAGACAACAGTAGTGCAGAGATAGTTGAAATGATGGCCAAAGTTTCATCAAAGCCAAGAAAGTTTGGTATTTTAGGAATGCAATTATCCTGTTCTTGGTTTGGATACTTATTTGGTGGGCAACTGAAACATGTTTCCATATCTGAAAAGACAAATGATTAGGAGAATTTGAAACTGTGAGGAAAATTCTTGAGAATTTTAGTCATCAGGAGTCCACCTAGCTAATGTTCTTTACCAGGACAGCTTTCAAAACTTCTAGGCCAAGACTTTTGCCTAAGATATTTCAGAAATAAATCTCATGCATCAAATCTGGAATTTCTACATACAGGACATCTCTATGTTTTAGTGGTCCTCCTCCTCTTTCTTAGAATCACAAGCTGCTCTGTAGTGAAATGAGAGCAATATTACAGCTGAAATCTTCTGAACCGTGAGAGGTGCACTGAATGAGACATTCACTCTCTCCCAAAACTGCCTTTTTCTTAGAGGAGTGTCCATCACTTCATTTCCATCGTAATTTAGTAGAATTCGGATGTAAAATGTATTACCTTCCTTTCTAAATATTTTTCCTTCAGGATGTTTTAAAGATTATATTGCAAACAATAAGAACAATTTAAATATCCATTCTTTAACCCTCTCCCGCACCAGAATTTTAACGACAACAAAATTTTAAGGACCTCAGAGTTGGCTAAATAAATTGTGCATTTTGGTCTATCTTAATGTAACATTTCTCACCCCTTTCATTTGAGTACATCCCGCTGGGACATGCTTCACAATCATAGCAACAAAATTTACTTCTCTCCTTCTTTTTCTTCCCATAACCAGGACGGCAGTTGTCATTACATACTGACAGGGGTGGGACCTATCCAAAAATGTTGGAAGAATTTATTATTATTATTATTTTAAAATGTCTGGCCGGTATTAACCAGGTGATATATAAGGAATAGGAACAATAATGTGAAACATATGGTCCATATTTGCACAGGTGGGACATACAATGGGAATAGAAATTTTATCATTGAGACTTTGATTGTCTCATCCATTACTTCCAAGTCTAAGTGGAGTTTATACATTCGAGAAGTTAGTTTAGTTTTACAATTTAATAATTCCCTTTCAAATCTTGAGGGTTTGATTTCGAAACCCACTGGTTTATCTTGTTTGTAAACTTTGTTAATTTGGAAGTAATCTAGCCAGCTAAAAAGGATAATTTTTTATCTCCTCATATTTTTTCAATTTGGACTGATCTTCCGTTTCTTTTAACAATGTGTTGTATCTTATCCACTTCTCTTTTATATTATTCGTTTTTTTTTTTAAACCGCGGTAGTTTCTAAGGGAGTGATCCATCTTGGTGTTTTGGGTTCCAGATATCTTTTGTATTTGCTCCACACCAAATATAGTGCGTTTCTTATTAGATGATTTGAGAAGCGTTTATGGACTTTTGTTTTGCCATAATTAAGGTAGGCATGCCACCCAAAACTGGTGTCATACCCTTCCAGATCTAAGACATCCCAATTCTTTAATGTGCACCATTCTTTCAACCAGAGTAGGCAAGAGGCTTCATAATATAATTTCAAGTCAGGGAGACCATATCCACCTCTATCTAATGTGTCAATTAATATCTTATGTTTTACTCTGGGTCTTTTGCTACTCCATAGAATTTTGAAATTTCTTTTTGCCATTTGTCAATATTCCTCGTCTTACCTATGATTGGCAATGTTTGGAACAAGTAAAGTAATTTAGGCATAACATTCATTTTAATTACCGAAATATGGCCTAAAAATGATAGGTGTAATCTATTCCAAGTCTCTAGTTGTTTTTTTATTTCATTCCAGCATTTTGAGTAGTTATCGTTATATAAATTTATTTATTCATTGTCTTCAGTTAAAGTTTGGAAGTTGATGTGAAGATTTGCCTCATTTGGTCAGATCGGCCTCTTAAAATAACATGCAACAATTTTGCAGACCAGAAACAGAGAACAAAAAAGCTGAAATGGTTTCATTTGGTCACAGTGTCCTCCACATTCATTCACATTTTTGATGTTTCAGTGTTGAAAACTAAGAACAATCATGGAACTATAAATTCTTACATTATTTATATCTTTCTTTGCATTAGATGTTCTCTGGTGTTCAACTCAGGCCTCACAAGAATAATGTAGCATTTGGGGAAAAAGATGCAAGCCAGTAATCCAGCACTAGAAGTCAAGATGGAGAAGATCTCCACAGCCACCATGTATTTTCCTCTGGTGCTCAGGTAAGTTGGAATAAAGGAGATCCAAACACTGCAAAAGACCAGCATGCTGAAGGTGATGAACTTGGCTTCATTGAAGCTGTCAGGTAACTTCCTGGCTAAGAAGGCCACAGTGAAGCTGACAGTAGCCAGGAAGCCCATGTAGCCCAAAACACAGTAGAACATATGGACGGACCCTTCATTACATAACAATATAATTTCTTCACTCATTGATTGCATGTCCAAATCAGGGAATGGGGGGAAAGTTCCCAGCCAAAGACCACAGAGCCCTACTTGAACAGTGGAGCCAGAGAGGACTATGGAATAAGCCAGTTTTTTGCCTACCCACTTCCTGATTGTGGATCCTGGCTTGGTAGCCATGAATGCCAGAACCACTGATATGGTTTTGGCTAAGATACTAGAGAGGGCAACAGAGAAGACAACGCCAAAACCTGTTTGTCGTAGAAGGCAGGTTGCCTGCTTAGGTGTTCCAATGAACATCAAGGAGCAGAGGAAACACAAGAGGAGGGACACAAGGAGAATGTAAGTGAGGCTTCTATTGTTGGCTTTGACAATCACGGTGTCCTTGTGCTTAATGAAGATGCCCAACACTAGAGCTGTGATCAGAGAGAACAATAGTGCAAAGGAAGTTGAAATGATGGCTAAAGTTTCATCAAAGCCCAGAAAGTTTAGTATCTTTGGAATGCAATTATCCTGGTCTTGGTTTGGATACTTATTTGGTGGGCAACTGATACATGTTTCCATGTCTGAAAAGACAAAATGAAATTACAAAGAAAATTCTTTAGAATTTTAGTCATCAGGAGTTCACCTAGTTAATGTTCTTTACCCGGACTGCCTTCAAAACCTAGTCCAAAGACTTTTGCCTGAGATATTTCAGAAATAATTCTCATGCATCAAATCTGGAATTTCTACATACAGGACATCTCTATGTGTTAGTGGCCCTCCTCCTCTTTCTTAGAACCACAAGCTGCTCTGTAGTGAAATGAGACCAATATTACAGCTGAAATCTTGTGAGCCAAAAGAGGTCCACTGAGTGAGAGATTTACTCTCTCCCCAAACTGCCTTCTTCTTCGTGGACTGACCATCACTTATATTCCATCAGAATTTAGTATAATTTGGATGTAAATTGTATTATGTTCCTTTCTAAATATTTTTCCTTCAGGATGTTTTAAAGATTGCAAACAATAAGAACAATTTAAATATCCATTATTTAACCCTTCCCCGCACCAGAATTTTAACAACAACAAAATTTTAAGGACCTCAGAGTTGGCTAAATAAATTGTGCATTTTGGTCTATTTTAACGTAACATTTCTCACCCCTTTCATTTGAGTACATCCCGCTGGGACATGCTTCACAATCATAGCAACAAAATTTACTTTTCTCCTTCTTTTTCTTCCCATAACCAGGACGGCAATTGTCATTACATACTGACAGGGGTGGCACCTATCCAAAAATATTGGAAGAATTTATTATTATTTTTTTAAAAAATGTCTGGGCGGTATTAACCAGGTGATATACAAGGAATAGGAACAATAATGTGAAACATATGGTCCATATTTGCACAGGTGGCACATACAATGGGATAAGAAACAGCTGCATAGCATCATATAAACTCAAGAGGGTTATAATGTTCATTTTAAGTCCAAGCAATGCTGTAACAAGCTTAGCATTCTATCTGATGCCACTTACTGGAGATCTGCCTCAGGGATTTCACATACAAGAATAGTAACAACACTTTCTGATACCAATTGGTCCTTCTCAGTGTTAGTTGTTGTGTTAGCATGCTACTCTTTTTTGTATTGTGGTTCATTTGTTTATTTAGTGATAGACCTTACAGTATTCCTTCAAGGACATTGCTTACTCCTTGGTGGCTTACATATATGCAATAAACAAAAATGGAATTTCCATATCATATACAATATAATATCACATACCAAGCAGAATGCAGTCAACATGAGTGGCGTGTTTAGACCTTTTACCTTTCCCCAAAATAAATTCACACAGGAGTCAGATATGTGGTTTGGTTTTTGGCAGAATTTAGGCCACAACTTTATTGATTACATAAGGGACGCGGGTGTCGCTGTGGGTTAACCGCAGAGCCTAGGGTTTGCTGATCAGAAGGTTGGCGGTTCGAATCCCCGGGACGGGGTGAGCTCCCGTTGCTCGGTCCCAGCTCCTGCCCACCTAGCAGTTCGAAAGCACGTCAGTGTGCAAGTAGATAAATAGGTACTGCTCCGGCAGGAAGGTAAATGGCATTCCTGTGTGCTGCTCTGGTTCGCCAGAAGCGGCTTTGTCATGCTGGCCACATGACCTGGAAGCTGTATGCCGGCTCCCTCAGCCAGTAACGCGAGATGAGCGCGCAACCCCAGAGTCAGACACAACTGGACCTAATGGTCAGGGGTCTCTTTACCTTTAACTTATTGATTACAATCAAGTGAGTGGTTGCATAGGTTCTGGTTCCACTATCTCCCTGCTCCCATGCAGGCAGCGCTGTCCCAGAGCCACCACGTTCATAGGACAGCCCAAGGATGAACACCAGGGACAGCTGATGGACGGAGCACTAATCAGCTGCCCTGATGTCCCCTGGACTCTGGCGCGGGCTGAACCCCTTCCGGGGATTGCCAAACCAGCGATTCCCTGGATTCCTCTACTGGAATATCCTTCATTGCATAGGTGGGGCCACGTCACATGCCACGCCTATCACCTGAACCAGAGCCCATTCGCATCTTTCAAGTTGTGATGATTTGCTACGTGGCAGGCGAAACACAAATGGCACCAGCCAATCAGCCAAGCGAGGAAAATTCCTACCATGCCCCTGCCCCCAAAGCAGGTGACACATGATGGCATAGCAAGGTCAAGCGCAAGCCCTAAATATAGGGAGAGGTGGATGGGTGTTCTTATGCGAAAGTCCCAAAGAGGAAGCTCGTAAGTCTCGAATGGGTTATATAGATCCCATGTTGCTCCTTTTCTCCAGCACCCCATTGGTCAGATTGCACCCAAACAACACGGGACCGACCTATCAGGGGTTGTGGCTGTTCCAGGATTACCCACCCACAACACTGGGTCAGGTGGCCAGGTCGCACCTCAACACGTGCCCGCTTTTAATGGAGGACCCGCTCTGGACAAGAAATAGGATCTTTTAAACTAATATGCAAGTATGCTCCCACAAGCAAAGCTCATTGTTCAAATAGAGATTCTCTCCATTAAAATACTTTCCATCTACATATTGATTTCCTCTTTTTAAAGTCTACTTCACATTTAATCAGGTGCTAAGTGAAAAAATGCCTCCTTGTTTTCATTGCATCCCACTTTATTTGAATAACCATGAATGTTGGCATTTGAGAAATTTACTTCCTCACCTCAGTCAAGCCCCTGTGCCATTTAATCTGTCCATCATTAATGATGAGGTCTTTGCCTGGAGGGGCCTGCGGATCCAGCCTTCCCACTTTGACCCTGATGTAGGATCTATTTGGGAACGTGATCAAATTTGTAATATCAAAACCAGCTGCTAATTCTCCATGTTCATTTAATGTAATTTCATCACCAACAGAGTTGTTGAATGAGATCTTCTGTAGGAATGAGTGGAGCTAGGTGGAAAGAGAATCAAAAGGTCTATAAAGTATTATAACATTCTGATTAAGATTGTTGAATAGCTTTCCTAGATGCATTCAAGATCGTTATAACTAGGGGTTATAAAGTTTTGATTCAAAGTATAATTTGTGACAGTGTAGAATTGGCAGAACCATTCTTGTTTTCTGAAAATGAAGGAATTATACCACACACACCACATATGGAATCAGGTAGGATATGTTGAAGGAAATTCTTTGTAAGCAGGCATTTCTTTCTGTTCCTGCTAAATCCAATGATTGCTGTCTCATTTTAGGCACACCAATGCTATTCTAACTTATCACTTGTATACACTCAAAAGTGGATTAAAGACCTTTGGTCAGAAGACTGCATTGGAAGTGTTAAGTCTGGTGATAAATTGTTAAAATGAGCATGAACAGGATCTCCTTATTCACCTGAATAACAGGACATTTCAGAAGTAAATTTTCAGAGCTTTTGAAAATCTCTCTGGATGACAATATTTAGCCTCAATACCAGTTAATGGAGAAGTAGCAGTTTGTTATTCTTGGAATCTGCCTCTACCATTTGTGTTTTCTTTGAGGTATATGGGGCCTTAAATATACTTTTTCAAAATTGGTATCATGGATAATTAGCTTTATCTAGTGAAATATCAAACTGCTCCACTGCCCCAATTCCCCAATGGCTCCCTTCTCCTCTGCAGAAGAAAAGTGTATTTTTTCTTGCTGTTTGTGGCAGTGCAGAGAAAGCTGGTGAAAAGTTTGCAAGGTTTGGTTGTGTGAGCTTGAAAGCTCTTAAGGAATAATAAAAAAGGGAATGGAATTGCCTATTTCCTTTCTTATGTTAACATCACAAGGTGGCCAAGTGGAGAATGTGCTTGATTTTAATTTTCTTTCTCTTTTAGCTTACGGTAACCTAGTTGTGTACCAAATGCAATAATGCGAGTAAGCCACTTCCGTTCATCAGCAGGAGGTGGCGTTGCGGGCGTCACGCACCGAGCACGCGCGCAGGGGTTGATTCAGAGCCCCTGCGTGATTGGCTGGATTCCCGCCGCTTAACCTTGCGGACTGACCAATCCATTCGGCGGAAGGGCGGGACTGCGGTCCCTTTAAATTTGAGATGGCAGGAATCCTTCCCCCTCTTCTTCTCTGCCCCCCAGCTTCACCGGTTCTCCTGCCCACCCACCCTTTAGGTTAGCTCTTGACCTTGCTATGGACCTCGGTTGGTCGCCCCAGTTGGCTGGGGGGCCTGGTAGGACTTTTTCCCATTTGGGCTAGCCAAATCGGGTTTTTTCACCTACCTCGTAGCAATTCGTCACAACTTTGGTTTGGCGGTTAGGCATTGGACAACATCAATAGAGGTGGAAAGGGGAGGTAGCGCCATCACCTGCCCCTCATTGGAAGGGTATTCCGTTAAAGGATTCCGGGGGCGTGGCCCTGTCTGAAGCTTAGGGAGGTTAGGGCCTAAGGCACGCCCCAACGGTGATCCCAAGGGGAGTTCCGCTTGATAAGCGTCAGTTGGGCTCCCCTTGGTGGTTAACCCTTCACGGACTTCCAACACCCGGGTTGGGGTCAGATATAGTAGTTAGGGTCCAATGCCTAACCCAATACTGCTCAACATCTGTAACCAATAAAGTTGTGCCCTTTACGCCCATTAATTCGATATCAGTGTCTCGTGTGTTGTTATTTCTTCATGGGAGGGAGGGACATTGCCACGAAATTTTCTCACTCGCTGGATCATCACCTTGTCTTGATGAGTGGGCCTGCACATTCCTAGGACCCTTGCAAACAAAGCCGTTGGGAGTCTTGTACTCCCAGTAGGGTCACCCAAGCTGGTAAGGTCAAAGGGGAAGAGCTAGACAAATAATGATCCAAGAGGTCCTCAATGGCAGAACAGTTGGATGATAACAAGTGGTATGTTACAATGGCTGTGAAGGTGGATGAAGGCTGCAGCAGATAAGAATCTACCAGTCATCGTGATAATCATGCCATTGTAATAAAGCCTTACTGTGGACTTCCGGTGTGAGCGCCATTCCGCTCAGTCGGGAGCCATCTCGGCTCCGGTGTCTTCGGGGATTTGGAGTGACCGCAACCGCGCTGCGGGCTCCGCTAAACCTCAGGAGGGGCGTCCCAAGGGCTTGGGTTCTTGCGGGTGCTTGATGCGCCGACCTGGCTCTCGAGCAACCCTTGTAAAAGGGAGGCTTGAGCGAGCCAGGCTCCGGTGCGGTGGGGCGTCGAAGACATGAAGCAGCGGGCAGGGCTTGGGCTCCACTTTTTCTGGACTGAAAACGGGTGGGAGGAAGACCCTACTTACAGACAGCCACCCAATCTCAAACAGCTCCTCACCCACAATAATACTACAACGCCGACCTGGCAATAAACCCTGCCAACTCGCCACATAAACCCGGCAACCCTTGTCCCAACAACATCAAACAAATCTCAGGACTATTTAATTGCTCATCTTCTAACAGGCTTGCCAACAGCGCTCTCTATAGCCAGGCCAAACCCTCCAAAGGATAAATGGACATAAATCTGATATCAGGAATCACAAGACAGAGAAACCAGTAGGAGAACACTTCAATCTCCCAGGACATTCTATAAAAGATCTCAAAGTAGCTGTCTTAATACAAAGGAATTTCAGAAATAGACTGGAAAGAGAAGTGGCTGAATTACAACTAATCACCAAACTTAAAACCACGGAGAAACCTGGTCTGAACAAAGACATTGGATTCTTATCTCATTATACATAACAAAGCTATCTTTAGCCATCTCACCACTTGCCTTTCCCTGCAAGACTAATTACAGCCATTAAGAGTCGTCAACAGGTTTTCTACACCTATCAGCTGATCACCCATTCCCACCACCCTTCTGAGCAATACCCCTCCCCACTCCCTCACACTGGTGACTTCTGTTTCAGTGTATCTGAAGAAGTGTGCATGGAAACTGAACAAAACAAGGACTCTGTGGGTACAGAGCATAATCTGAAACTAAAAAGTCTGAAATTTGGCTTACAGAGAGAGATTAAAATGATGAAGTCTGTCTCTCTCTGACAGCGGCAAGATCAAAGTAACGTCAGAGGAGCTGGAGCTGCTTAAGACTTGGTTTAAAGTTTAGCGCTGATTTTGTATACTTTAGAAAACCCTGTTTGGGGGTAGACTGAGAGTCTGATTTATTTCTTCTTGTGGATTACAAACTAAAAGGAAAGATACCGTTAACCCTCTGGCCAAGGAGTCTGGGTCAGGCAGGGAATGGCGGCTTTGGACAGGATTGCGCAGCTGGAAAATTACTGAGACCCCATCACTTCCTGCCTACTCAAATCCCACGGTGTCCTTGAAGTTTAAAGAATGCTAGACTCAACAATGACACCATTCCAGCAAAGACTATTGTTAGAATTTCAACTACTTCAGCAGAAAGTTATAGACAAGTTTACCCAGATTGGAACTACATTGGAGAACTGTTTTATATACCCACTCGATGGAAAGGATGGAATGGATGCTATCCAGAGGAATTTTCTGAAGAAGAGGACACACAAGTTGTAAAACAAGAAAGGCTCCCTTGGCGTGAGAGGTGGGGAGCCCACAGTTTGCATAGTACAGTGAACCCCTGGGGTGGGAGCCCAGGGGTTCCAGAACAACAATCTTGGAAAATGCAGTATGGAGCTGAGAGTGGAGGAGAGATACTTTATGACAAAGTTACAGCAACTACTTATCAAGAAGAATGCTACATTCTGGAGGAGAGGAAGCTACAACGAGGTATACTAAGTTTAAAACTGAACATGAAGGAAATAACAGAAGAAAAAAAAACTAAAATTGGACATGAAGGAAATAATAGAAGAAGAAGAAACTGGATTGGGGGATTTTTTTGGGGGGGGACCTGTGGGGGATGGGAAAGGCAATGGGAAGGGTGGTGATGGACAGGAGGGGGGTGGGGTAAAGTATGAATTAAAGGGGATACTATAAAGGCTAACCACGGAACTCCAAAACCAGAGGGAAAACGGACTATGAGCATGGAAGAAATGTTTAGGTATTTGTTAAGATGTGATTTTTTATATTTGAAATTGGAATCAGAAGAAATATAGGCTACAGCATAACAAAGTTAAGTGAAGAGAGGATAAAAGAAGTTGAGATGTGGAATTTGATGTTTTGTTTGATAAGAATAAGATTTAAGATTTAAGATATGTTGATTATAATTGTAAGATTAAGATTAGATGTAAGAAAGTAGATTTTACAATGTTACAAAGTTACTAAAGAAGATTAGAAATGAACGCAAAAGAGAGGATGTGAGGAAGTCCCAAGTTTAGGATTATAAAGAGGATAAGGATGAGTAAATAAGTGTTTTGTCTGTGTGTATTTTGTGTAGTTTTTTGTAGTGTATGTATTTGTATTTTGTGCATGTTTATTATCAAAATCCAATAAATTCTTATTTTAAAAAAAAGCCTTACTGTGAAGACTGTGCATTGTCCAGCATGCACGGATCTACACACATAAAACAGATCCACACACAAACATATTGCAAAAACACATTGCAAACCCAAACCCCAAAAGTCCCATGGCAATTGGCAAATGGTAATGGGGGCAGGACCAATGAATCTGGAAGCTCCTAGTCATGAATTGGTACATGGGCAGTGGATACAGATTCAGTCGCTCTGACTCAAGGAATGAGGCATTTGAGCAGCTCAGCAGCTGTATCCATGACTGAGCAGCCCTATTTAGGATCCACTCTGCTCACCCCAAAAAGGGGCTAGAAAAGGTGCACTAAACATAGTCTGCCTCCCTTTTCCCCTGACTGGATTACCATGCCCAGTGGGGTCACCACCCAGCGGTCATAAAAGACAATTGAACTTTGGAACATGGAATATACGGACTTGGTCAGATAACACAGATCATGAATGTCCCGAATGCAGAATTGCATCATTGCATGAGAGCTGCAACATTTTTACATCGATATTGCAGCACTTCAAGAAACTCGAAGAACAGGTGAGGGTCAACTGAAGGAAGAAAAAGGAGGCTACACATTCTTCTGGAAAGGTCTAGCTGAACAAGAACGTTGAATACATGGAGTAGGCTTTGCTATCAAAAACGATCTTGGAAGCTCTTGTCAGAAGTCCCTACTGGCATTATTGAACAACTTTCAACCCTTTGAATAAAACTCACAAAAAACCAAAAGGCTACTATTCTGAGCTCTTATGCATCAACACTGGATGCCGAGGAAGAAAGACATTAAAGAAAATTTTTACTCTCAGCTGGATACCATTCTATCGGAGACGCCAAAGGAGGATAAAGTTATCCTCCTGGGTGATTATAATGCAAGAGTTGGGCGCAAGTTCGATATGTGGCCTGGGACTATTGGGGAAGAAGGAATTGGCAATAGCAACCAGAATGGAATCTTACTTTTGATTATATGTGCTTGAGGACCAGGACATTCACAGGGAAACAAAAATGCTTGTTTACAAAGCTATTGTACTACCAACCTTACTGTATGCTTGTGAAACGTAGACCACTTATAAACACCATCTCCAACTGATCAAAAGATTCTATCAATGGTGTCTCTGAAATTTTTTACACATCTCTTGGGAAGACAGGTGAACTAATGGCAGTGTACTGGAAGAAGCCAAGATCACCACTGTTGAAGCAATGATTACACTTTGTAAACCAAACTCTTTGTAACAGCAAACACTACCTTCCAAGGCTCTATATTCTGAGGAAATCGTCTGCGTGCAGCCTCCATTCTTCTGCGGTTGGATCCAGCCAAGTGCCTATGTAAGGCATGTGCCAAAGCATAGACAGCATTATAGATACTGTAGCTGTGGCTGGTCATGCTCATTTCAAAAAATGGTGCAGGAAGGCTCTCCAGCATTTCCTCTCCGGTACAATGCTTAGCTTTCTCTGTTGATTTAGTAGAGTCTGCAAATGAACAACCGAATGCTTCTTCCCAGAAACCTGTGATAAAACCATTTCCATCTTCCAAGGAAGGATTTACATTCTGCAGAAAGTATCGGAAGTCATGAATTTCCTTGGAATGAATTGCAAAGGAGATAGCACCATGGAACATTTGTATATTAACATCAATAAGTTTTAGAAAAATATATGTTATGAAATCAATTTGAGCTGTCGTAATCCATACTTTTCCTTCAGGTAAGTTCTTTTTGGACTGAGGAAATATGAGCTGAGCTACCTTCATTATGTTAAGAGCATGTGACAACATTATAAGTGATGTACTTTCTCCGTACACAACAACTGTATTCGCCGTGCTTCTCATGAAAGCTGGCAAAACAAAACTTGTGTCACGCACCATATCAAATATGTCACCAGTGAAATGGATATGGTACTCAATTCTTTCTGTGAATGCTGAACAGATCCCATTCTTGAAAAGCATTGGTTCAATGGTATTCAAGAAACGTTCTCCAGCTTCATTAGCTGGAGTGATGAGCCCAACCCATTTCCATCCAAAATGCAGAAGTAATTGGATAAGTCCCTGATACTGAAGATCTTCCTTAGGAACCATGTGGTAAAAGGAAGGGAACTTAATCTGATGATTTGTGGGTGCTTCAAATGAACCATATGAAATCTGTAAAAGGAAAAGCCCAAGCATTCTGAGTGAAAGACTTCATAACAAACCTATTAATCCCATATATCTCCAATATACTGATTTTATAGAAAACACCCACCCACACTGACATAAAAAATAAAAACAAAATCTTGCTCATTCCCCTGCCCTGTAGATTCCTGTTATTCCCATTATTACGGAATCAAAGCAGATTCCTACCTGTAGATGTTACTTTACTTCAAGTATAGGAGAGCATTTACTTTTTTTAAAATTTGCTGCTTTCTGCACCCCAAAATAAAATATCAGTAAAACACAAAAAATACCATATCAATCATGTCCAGCAAAAAACAAAAGTACTAAAATGAAATTAAACAATATAGAACACCATATAATACTGGCACTGCTAGAAGTGTCTCCCAAATGCCAAATCACAGAACAGTAACTAGAAAACACGGTTTTCAATTAGACATTGAATGTGAACATTCTGCAGAAACAGCATAGTTCCCCAGAGAAAGCATTCCTAGTTAACATGTCCTAAACTTATATGGTCCACTGATAAAAAGTTCCCAGGATGTTATACATTCCCATCTGGGTACCCCATTTACCAATCTGGCACCTTTGAAGCAACTTCCCTTACATGCATTAAGCACACATCCTTTGTAACCTTGCCCCTGTCATGCACATTGTTGGAGAACCCCATGGCATACCAACAAAAAATCCATACATTTCAGTCCCTTTCAGTTGTCCCTGTTATAGCACTCCAAATTTATGAATCAATATATTCCTGCTGGAAAGAGAGCTGGAGAGTGAATTATGGTGTGAAATCTCAATTTTCTGATAACCATAATATTCCTACCTGTGGAATTTTGTAAAGACCCAAGATCTCTGCCATGCACGAGGTGACCTCAGAGCTAAGTCCCCCAATGACTCCTATTATATTTTCCTGGTAACCACATTTGTAGTTGGGGACAAAAGTATGTGAGTTAAACAGCAGATCCAGAGTGGTGCGGTAGGTCATCTTAGCATCTTTGTAGCTATCATAGATGTGGAACCCGAGTGTGACATTGGGCAAGACCTTAGGATTCTCATTGACCTCATCAATCGCAAATACCATGGCAAGCATGTGTTGGTAGAACTTTGATAACACACTGTGAATAAAGTGGCATTGCACAGAATCTAGATTTGAGAGGTACAGCTTTCAGACTATTGGGATACAGAAAAACTATAAGGACTATATTCTTTCCAATGAGCAATAGACATGACAAGTTTATTTTCACATTTTTTTACCACCTTTCATCAATGAAACATAGGCTGGCTTTCTCAGTTCTCTTTGCTCCCCTTGAATCCTCACAACATTCCCTTGGTTGGAATTGACCCAGAGAATGGAGATTGGAAGCTGTATCTCCCTAGCGTTAGTCTGCCATGCAAGCCAACAACAAGAATTCAGGTAGTGTAAATGTCTGAAACATGTCAATCAAACATGTGTGAGGTAACAGTAGCACACCAACCACATGGTGGTGGTGGTGAAGAATGCTGACATGGTGGCAGAGCTTTTATGAGTGGTGAATGGATACCTGTCATCTGGCCAAGTTACCATTCCTCTGACATCAGTAATGATGCATGAATGAGCTACCCGGATCTCATTCCTGATCATTCAGCACTAGTTCAAATGCCATAGATTTATAAGTTGAATTGAGACTTTTTTTTGCCCAAATTCAAATCACTTCACTCATTGAATTTCTTTCGTCATTTTACTGCTCATACATCCAGTTTGGAAATACAGCATACATTCGGAGCTCTTCGCAATCCACTTTTGTTATAACCAATCTGAACAATTTGGTCTTAACAACAAACTTGACTGCTTCAGTTCTTCGGTTTTTATGCCACCCGCCTTCTCCTTCTCTTACTCAATTCTCTCTTTGCAGAATTCAATCACTAAATCTTAAGGATTCCTAATGTCCAAGTGAGAGTGTAGACGTGGCTTGTATGCACAGATGTTTCTCATACAGTCTATCGAATCATTTAAATCAATACAGGCTGTCAAATCATTGCAGTTCTAAAACTATTCATTCAAAGCAAAATATATTTCAGTCAAAAATTAGAATGTAAAGCATGAATGAAATAATATTAAGAACTATTTACTTACAGTGGGTTCTCAATCAAGACTTCAGTGGGGTGTATATTAAATAAAAAATTGGGGAGGATGTAGCAGATTAAAGATGCTATCTGACCAATGATAATGTCACCTGGCTCATACCACTCATGTGGAATAGGTACAGGACTAGTTGTAGTAAAATTAGCACTATGCACTCGGCACACCATGATGGGGAATAGCAAGAGAAGCAACAGCAGCATGATTCTGCGCATGGACTCTTCTTTGCCTCTCTGCAATATCATTATCATCAGCCTGATTGGAACAGGATGGATTTAGAGGCAGCAGACTCTGCCAATTCAGTGCTTAAAGAGACATGTATGCACCTTATCATTAATTTGAACGCTTTCACAAAGACCTGCCTTGAATGGTAATAAGATGCAGTGGTTTAAAACGTGACCTATATAATCACAGAGCCTGGCCTCTCTAACCTGCATTATTCTAACTGTCTATGGAACAGGGGGATACTGTAAATATTTGGGACTTTCTTGTTGATTCTTCCCCCCACTCCGCATTCTGTCTTTCAGAGCTTTGGCTAGGTGAATTAATTATTGTAATTTTAATAATTACAGGGGAGACCATCACTTTTTGCAATTTTTAAAGGACTCTATCATTAGCAGAACTGCCAAGTAAACATATTTATCACCTCAGTGAGTTATAGATTAGGAATGGTTCTCCAAAGTTATCTAGTCCAACCTTCTTGCTGACACAATACACCCACAGTTATGAAACCATTGATAGACAGGCATCAGCCATTTCCCTAAAAACCCCTCTATCAAAATACAGTATTTTTAGAGATGAGCCAGCCCTAGCCTTCCCCCAGTTTGTTAGTTTGCCACTACTGGGGCTCCTTCTTTGGGGGACTTCCCCCGATCTCTCGACTGCGTTCAATACAAATATACGTTGGTAATTTTGTAACTATTTTCTAAACATTCACTATTATTCTTAATATACTTTAACATACTGGCTAATCATATATAATTCATTACTTAAACAACATAACCTTAAACATTTCTAAACATTCCTAAGCCATTTATAACATCTCTTCTTATATACTATTTTATCTAACATCATCTAGCTAAAGCCAATTAAACAAACTAGTTCTGCTTCAAATATCTAATTTTTCACGATTTTTTAAATAATCTTTAAATTTCTTCCAATCTTGTTGCACCTTCTCCTCCCTCTGGTCTCGGATTCTCGCGGTCAGTTCAGCAAGTTCCATAAAGTCCATCAACTTCAATTGCCATTCTTCCACTGTCGGGAGCTCTTCACCTTTCCAGTTTCTTGCGAGTAAGAGATATGTTCAAATCTTAGACTGTCTTTGCTAGGCCGAATTTCTTCCGTGAAAATAAATTTATTGCCAAAAATGTTTTTATTTCAACTATTGCCTATTATTGATAATGTGAAATGTTTTAAAGAGTGGCAAAATGTAATGTCCAAATTTATCTGGCAGGGGAAAAAACTAAGAATTAAAATTAAATTATTGACAGATAGTAAAGAAAGAGGTGCTACACTCAATATGCCAGCAAGTTTGGAAAACTCAGCAGTGGCCAGAGGACTGGAGAAGATCAGTCTACATCCCAATCCCAAAGAAGGGCAGTGCCAAAGAATGCTCCAACTACCGCACAATTGCACTCATTTCACACGCTAGCAAGGTTATGCTTAAAATTCTACAAGGCAGGCTTAAGCAGTATGTGGACCGAGAACTCCCAGAAGTGCAAGCTGGATTTTGAAGGGGCAGAGGAACCAGAGACCAAATTGCGAACATGCGCTGGATTATGGAGAAAGCTAGAGAGTTCCAGAAAAACATCTACTTCTGCTTCATTGACTACGCAAAAGCATTTGACTGTGTCGACCACAGCAAACTATGGCAAGTTCTTAAAGAAATGGGAGTGCCGGATCACCTCATTTGTCTCCTGAGAAATCTCTATGCGGGACAAGAAGCCATAGTTAGAACTGGATATGCTGATGACACAACCTTGATGGCAGAAAGTGAGGAGGAATTAAAGAACCTTTTAATGAGGGTGAAAGAGGAGAGCGCAAAATATGGTCTGAAGCTCAACATCAAAAAAACTAAGATCATGGCCACTGGTCCCATCACCTCCTGGCAAATAGAAGGGGAAGAAATGGAGGCAGTGAGAGATTTTACTTTCTTGGGTTCCATGATCACTGCAGATGGTGACAGCAGTCACGAAATTAAAAGACGCCTGCTTCTTGGGAGGAAAGCAATGACAAACCTAGACAGCATCTTAAAAAGCAGAGACATCACCTTGCCGACAAAGGTCCGTATAGTTAAAGCTATGGTTTTCCCAGTAGTAATGTATGGAAGTGAGAGCTGGACCATAAAGAAGACTGATCGCCAAAGAATTGATGCTTTTGAATTATGGTGCTGGAGGAGACTCTTGAGAGTCCCATGGACTGCAAAAAGATCAAACTTATCCATCCTTAAAGAAATCAGCCCTGAGTGCTCACTGGAAGGGACAGATCCTGAAGTTGAGGCTCCAGTACTTTGGCCACCTCATGAGAAGAGAAGACTCCCTGGAAAAGACCCTGATGTTGGGAAAGATGGAGGGCACAAGGAGAAGGGGACGACAGAGGATGAGATGGTTGGACAGTGTTCTCGAAGCGACTGGCATGAGTTTGGCCAAACTGCGGGAGGCAGTGGAGGATAGGGGTGCCTGGCGTGCTCTGGTCCATGGAGTCACGAAGAGTCGGACACGACTGAACGACTAAACAACAACAAAGAAAGAGGTGGCTTCTTCCTGCCAGATTTAAAGTTATACTTCGAGGCAGCAGCATTTTGCTGGCTCAGAGACTGGTTTATGTTGGAAAATACCGATTTGCTAGACTTGGAAGGTTATGACAACGTGTTTGGTTGACATGCTTATTTATGGTATGATAAGATCACGGCACATAAAGGTTTTTTAAAAATCATGTAATTAAAAAGCCATTGTTCAATGTTTGGATGAGATATAAGGATATGCTAATAGGGAAAACGCGTAGATGGATCTCTCCATTAGAGGCCAAGGCTCGTAAAAAGCTAAACATGGAGACTAAGTGGTTGAAATATGGTGATTTGCTGTTGCAAGAAGGAAATAAGTTTAAATTAAAATCTTATGAACAACTTAAAGATAAACTAAATGATTGGTTACAGTATCATCAGATTAATGAAATGTTTAAAATGAACAATAAAATTGGTTTTCAAATTGACAAATCCAGATTGGAAACAGAATTGTTGGAATCAAAGAGTAAAAATCTTTCTAGAATGTATAATTTATTGCTGGAGTGGCATACGAATGATGAACAAGTGAAATCAGTGATCATTGACTGGGCTAAAGATGTGGGACATAATATTATGTTGGAGGACTGGGAGAGGTTGTGGGAAAATGGTTATAAGTTTACTGCATCTACAGCGTTAAGAAAGAGCATGATGAAAATTTTGTATAGATGGTATTTAACTCCGGTGAAACTTGCAAAAATGTATCATACATCAGATAACAAATGTTGGAAGTGCAGAGAGAAAGAAGGAACCTTTTACCATATGTGGTGGACATGTCCCAAGATAAAGGACTTCTGGGAAAGGATTTATAATTAAATAAGAAAGTGTTGAAAAACACTTTTATTAAGAAACCAGAAGCCTTTTTACTGGGAATTACAGGGGAAGAAATTCCCCCAAAAGACACTACTTTCTTTCTGCATGCCACAACAGCAGCAAGAATACTAATTGCCAAAAATTGGAAAAGCCAAGATATCCCTATGGTAGAAGAATGGCAAATGAAGATGATGGACTTTATGGAACTTGCCGACCTGACAGCGAGACTACGTGACCAAGGAGAGGAATCGGTGCAGGAAGAGTGGAAGAAATTTAGATGTTATCTGAAAAAATATTGTTTTATTTAAATTTATATGCCCTTAGGGAGGTTGTTATAGGTCTTCGGTAGTGAAAGGAATTCTTAGAGGGATAAGATAAAATAAAATAATAGGAGGTGATTGTATGTATATGGAAATGCCAACAAAAGATTTACAATGAAATCCAGAGGGAGGAGATCGAGGGAAGTCACCTATAAAATGTGAAAGGAATTATGTTAGGATTATATAATAAATTTCTTTGTTTTTTAATGTGTTGTATTTGCATTTGTGTTTGTTATAATTTGTTTGTATTATTTTTTGTAAAATGAATAAAAATCATTAAAAAAAGAAGAGAGTGTCAGTGGACAAGCAATCTGGATCCTTATTGCTGGATTCTCATCATACTTGGGTGCTTTCCTGAACAAAAAGTGGATGTATTTATTGCCAGACTGTCTCCACTTAACTTTAACTTCTGTAGCTTCTGGACTGGCACAGCCAACTGTAGGCACTGGTTTGGTTGCTAGTGCAATTAGGCACAGGATGAATAATAAGGCCTCAGACAAAATTAAACTAGAATTCAATACGCTTTACTAAAGGTTTCATTTTCATTTTTTTCATTAGGTTTTCACATAATACATTTTAAGAACACCATATGTTAACCATCCTTATTTTTCTGTGTTTTTTTTCCTGTGTGCCAGTTCCCTGTCTTCCTCTTCTGCCAGTTTCGTGCCCTGCTTCGTGCGTCAGTTCCCTGTCTTCCTCTTCTGCCAGTTCCTGCTCAGAACCCTTCCCTTCTACTGATGAAATTGCACTTTCTGGCTCTTCCCTGACAATAGGGTGCTATGTGATTGTGTCCATCCACGAGTAGAAAAGACTTCCATATGTATAGAAGTGAAGGGTCTTAGCCCACTGGCATGTTCTTTTCAATTGGAGCATAGTAGTGAGCTACCTGTAGGTGGGAAGAGGCATCAATCCTGTGGGGTGGGATGTTTGGCACAGAGGAGAGTCAGGTCGCATCAGGCTTTGACATTCTCCTGATGCTTGCTAAGAACTCCCACCTCTGATCAGCATAGTTTCAGGAGCTCTTGGGAAGATAGGGGGGGGCACACCTGTGCCTGCAAGCGAATAAGAGGAAGAGGACATGTAGACGTTCATTCACACAATGTTGGATATCACCCATAGTTTCATTCATACACACAGTGTCAATTCATTTACACCTCACATGTTACTATGCTACATATCAATAAAATAAATGAGAAGGCATTCTCTTCTGTTATTTATATTTTTTCAGGAAATTTCATTTCTAGGAAAATGACAATGCCAACAAGTCTAAACAGCCTAAATCCCAACAAAATGGACTCCCTCGGGAGATAGGATGGCCATCTGTCATGGATAGTTTAGTTGACGTTCCTGCATTGCAGGGATTGGAGTAGATGACCATTGAGGGGGGAACTCTACAGTTCTATGATTTGATGAGAAAATACAAACTATTCAGTCATTACATCTTTCTCCGTATCATCTGCTCTCTGTTATTCAGCTCAGGCCTCACCACAATGATGTAGCATTTGGGGGAAAAGATGCAACCCAGCAGCCCAGCACTGGAAGCCAAGATGGAGAAGATCTCCACAGCCACCATGTATTTTCCTCTGGTGCTCAGGTAAGTTGGAATGAAGGAGAGCCAAACACTGCAAAACACCAGCATGCTAAAGGTGATGAACTTGGCTTCATTGAAGCTGTCAGGTAACTTCCTAGCTAAGAAGGCCACAGTGAAGCTGATAATGGCCAGGAACCCCATGTAGCCCAAAACACAATAGAACATGAGAACTGACCCTTCATTACATAAGAATATAATTTCTTCACTCATTGTGTGCATATCCACATCTGGAAATGGGGGAGAGATTGCCAGCCAGAAGGCACTGATCCCTAATTGAACCATAGAGCAGGAAAGGACAATAGAGTAAGCCAGTTTTTTGCCTACCCATCTCCTGATCCTGGATCCCGGTTTGGTAGCCATAAATGCCACAACCACTGATATGGTTTTGGCCAAGATGCTAGAGAGGGCAACAGAGAAGACAATGCCAAAAGCCGTTTGTCGGAGTGGACAGGTTGCTTTGTTAGGCTTTCCAATGAACATCAATGAGCAAAGGAAACACAAGAGGAGGGACACAAGGAGAATGTAAGTCAGGCTTCTGTTATTGGCTTTGACAATGGCAGTGTCCTGGTGCTTAATGAAAATGCCAAGTACCATAGCTGTGATAAGAGAGAATAAAAGTGCAGAGAAAGTTGAAGCAATGGCCAAAGTTTCATCAAAACCTAGGACATTTGGTTTCTTACGAATGCATTGATTCTGGCTTTCATTCGGGTACTGACCTGCAGGGCACCTGGCACAGATTTCCAACCCTGAAAAAAAGGTTGTATGAGAATTTGAAACAATCAAGAATATTGAGCATCCTGTAAGTGCTATTTTCCACACAAACTGGGTTCAAGTTTCTGTTGGGAGAGGTAGTGCTCCTTCTGATCTATTTATGCATAATGATTGATATCATTTTCCATTGACAGCAGGGCTGACATGGAATAGAGTACAATATGCTGGTGTGTAATGATGGATGACAGTGAAAAAATGCAGGTCTACAAATATTAGTTGAACTTTGTGGTAATTTTTTTTAAACATAAAATTAGATAGATGCTATCTTTAAACAATGAGAATAATATATCAAGGCATAATTTATGCATTTCCTCCTCCAGAAATGCAAATTCAACAAAATAACCAAATTACCCAGTTTACTCAAATAAATTGTATAGTTTGACATATGCTAACATGGCATCTCTCACCCTTCTCATTTGAGAACATCCCATGAGGGCATGGATCACAGTCATAACAACAAAACTTCTTTCCCTCCTTCTTTTTCTTGCCATAACCAGGACGGCAGTTGGCATTACATAACGAAAGGGGTGGCACCTATCCAAAGATATAGGAAGAGGTAAATATTAAGAAAATGTTTTTTGGAAGTTTATCTAACATCAGTAAATTGGAGGCCCAATAATGTCAAATGTAGAATTAATATGTGCACAGGTTGCACATACAGTGGGATAAAAAGCTGCAGTTCTAATCATCATAGAAGCTTAAGAAGATTACAATGTTTATACCTAGATTGTCCAACCATACAACCATCAGATAATTCAATCTAACGTCACTATTGGTTTTTGCTATTGGTGGAATCACATCCTCATGCCATTTGCTTCAGGAATTTCACTTGGCGTCCCTTTTGTGAGCTTCGTGGAGTAGAGATTTGAGGTATTGTATTACTGTGGTTCTGTTCCTGTTTGAATGATCACTACCAGAAATTAGTCCTAGGAGATTTTTGCTTGACTTTATGGTTTTTGGGTTGTTGTGTCCCATGAGGGTCCAGTTTGTCCCCTTGCTCCAGGAATCTGGAGCATGGTGTTCATATACTAATGACACAAAGTTCTAACTCTCCATTCCATTCGAATAAGTAGAGGCAGTGAAGGTGCTTGGAAGGTGTACTGAGGCAGTGATGGATTGGCTTTATAAAAAATGGGCAACTACAATATAATGTGCACATAATTATTGTTAAAAAGTTATTGACTATATCGAATTAAGTAAGAAATGTAAGCAAAAAATGTTGGGTTGTTTTTTTTGGATGTTGGAAAAGCATTTGATAAGGTTGAATAGCCCTTCCTAGAAAATAGTTGAAGAAATTCATCTCGGTGGCAGATTTAAAGAGTGGATTGGCCTCTTACGCAACAGCCAAAGATTAATTAACAACCACTTGTAAAAACCACCAAGACTACAGCATGACACATGTCAAAGATGACCATTAGCTCTGTCAGTCTGCAATATTTCATTTGTTCATTTACTAATAAAACTTTTAGTATTTGTTAAAGGACAATGTTTTCTCCTAGCTGGCTTACAAACGTATGTTTTTTTTTGTTGTTGTTTTTTTTTACTATAATGCAATATCTTGTAAGGTGGCATCAACAAACTGGCAGACCAAGTAGGGTCTCTGAAGCTAAAAGTACAAGCATTTTCATACTGCTAAACTTTAAAGCAGAGATTTGGTCTCCAAAAATACTGTTCATCTATATATGAATTTCATCTTTGTATTAAAAACTTATTTTTTTATTTCACTGAGTTGCAAATTCACATGTTGTGTGAAGAGCTGCTGCTCCCCCCCCTTACACCCTCATCCTAAGGAATAACCATGAATGCTGGCATTTGTGAGATTATGCAGTCAGGGCTGGCCCAGAAACATCTTGCCCCAAATTGGTTCCTGTGCCAGCACTACGTCTCCACCAACAGCAGTAGAGGCAGCAAAGCAAGTGGTGTAAGTGGTGGCAGCAGCTGGGCAGCACTTCCCTTTTTACCTCAAGTGGCAAAACTACACACCCTCCCCATGTGCAGTTATTTCTTCACCTCAGTGAAGACTCTGTGCCATTTGATGCCGTTCCTATTAATGGTGAGCTCTTTGCCAGGAGGGGCCTGAGGATCCAGTGTTCCAACTTTGACCCTGACGTAAGAATCATTCGGGAAAGTGACCAAGTTGGCAACATCAAAGCCAGCTGCTAATTCTCCATGTTCGTTTAATGTAATTTCATCCCCAGCACTGTTGTTGAATGAGATCCTCTGCAGCAATGAGTGGAGCTAGGTGGAAAGTGAATCAGAAGGTCTATGAAATGTTGCAATAGTCCTACCAAGGTAATTCAATAGCTTTCTTAGAAGGATTCAAGTTCTTTTCCTCCAGGAGTTAACCATTTTGGTTCACAATGGAGAGCACCCAAATTTCAGTTGCAGATACAGGAAGAGAGGGAAATCACAAATCAGTGTAAACTCAGTGGTCAAGAGACCTCCGGGAAGATACATAATGGAGACATAAGGCAGTAGGCTTGCTTGTTTCAGATGAGCCTTTGTAAGATTCAAGAAATAGAAGGGATTTGAGATGATGTGCAAAAGGGCCAGGTGTTCATGTTCTCAGGACATTGTAGTAATGCAACATGGAAACACTTAGCTATATCCCTCATGTAAGTGCTATTTTTCTAGAAAGAGAGGTGCCAAAACTCACCATGAATGCATCTCTTGTTCTCTCATAATGACAGTGGAGCCCACCTGAGAGGTGCTGGAACTGAGTTCTAGCAAGTTCCAGCTGAAAAACAAGCCCTGCGTCATGTTAGGAGTTTTGGGGTTCCCAGGCGTCACAGTGGTGTGCACAACATGTGTGACATCATGATGTCATGTTACATTGTGCACACTGCTGGAAACCCATAATCTGGGGCCCAAGTCGGCATCCCTCCATGCAAAGTTGCTCCCACATAAACTTTTTGCAGTAATCAAAGACAGACTGGCTACAACCTTTGCCGCAATTCCAGATGTAATGGACTCTTCCATTAGCCAACACTTATCCAACACAACTGGAGGGCATCAGCCATAGGCGTAACCAGGATTTTTGTTGGGAGGGGGCAGGCCTTTTATTGGAGGGGGAAGAACCTCATTTAGCTATGTATTTTTTAATGATTTTTATTGATGGGGAGGCAGCTGCCCTCCCTTGGCATTAGCCCTTGGCTACAGCATGTCACACCAATTTGCTCTACACTGGACATGAGATCTGAGAGGGGATTTGATTAAAATATTTACAAAGTGTCCATAGAATTCATGTTCTACTATAAGAAAGGCAGCCTGCCACTGAAAAAAGAACCTTTACTTTGATGGAAGTCAGGCAGGGCAAGTTCAAGTGAATATTTTCTAGAATCATAGGACCATATAATTGAAGACTTGGAAGGTAGCATGAAGTTCATATTGTCGAGCCCCCTGCAATGCAGGAATCTTTTCCCCAATGTGGGACTCAAACCCACAACCCTGAGATTAACAGTCTCATGATCTACCAACTGAGCTGCAGGCATTTCTTCCACCTCAGGCTAAATCATCTGATTGCTGTCTCATTCTGGAGGAAGCTTTTGCCATCCTTTTCCTAATGGTTGGTGGCAACATTTTGATTTGGAATATGGGACAGGAGATGCAGTAGGAAGGAATGCAGGGGAGGAATGGTGAAGATTCCATGCAAGTCTACAAGAATATTCCACCTTCCGGTCCTAGGCATTCATGAAGGGCATTGGGGCATTCATCACAGCCTCCGGGACACAGTAAAATTGTAGCAGGGGCCCAAAGGGGCCACAATGAATATACCTTTACTAATCATTGAATATGCTTATAATAGAAATGTTATGGTAACCTGTTGCTTTAAGGAAACTGATGATTCTTTGCAAGAGACCTTCCCTACTGGGAAAGAAGGACAGCAAATACGTCAATCACATTCATAAGCTAGAACATAAGTTGATACATAGAACAAAGGCAGCTATTGGCTGTCCAATGACCGGATGGCGACCCAGATGGGACTCGAACCCACAATCCCTGGCTCCCATATCTCCCTGTAGTCAGAGAGCCTGGCTCTGTTTCCTGAAGTTACCATGGAAACCAGACATTTCCATGGACACTCTACCAGATGCTGAGAATTTACAGAAAGTCACAAGGGTCACTTCAGGCAGTCTGATATACACTCCACTTGGCCAATTGATTCTATAAACTCCCTGCAACAAATTGTCTAATTAAATTCCAGTTGAAATATTGGAACACTACCAGTTCTAAAAATTTAAAGAGCAGTTGTTGGTTTTGTTAAAAAACAATTATAAACTTTTCAAGTAGTTGTCACTAGTCTCTGTAACCTAAAGTCGGTTTAGTTTTATTAAAGGAAATATTGTAGTTCCCATCTTTGATACAATAAAATTATTTAAGGTTTATTTTTTGATGCATTAATGTTTATTATTATTATTTTTACTTATAAATGCCAACTCATGTTATGTATCAATGCAATGCACAACAGTATTAATTAATTAATTAATTAATTTCTATATCGTCCTATACCCAAAGCTTTCAGTAAACACTTTATAAGGTGAACACTTTATAAGAGCTGCTAAGGTGCTACTGGAAGGAATTTTTTATTTTATTTTGTTTTGACTATGGCAGACCAACACGGCTACCTACCTGTAACTTTATAAGAGGAAACATTACCTGCCAAGGCTCTACATTCTGAGAAGAGAGTCTGTCTCCACCCTTTATCCTTTTGCGGATGGCTTCAGATGAGTACCTAATATGTAAGGCATGTGCCAGAGCATAGACAGCGTTATAGATACTGTAGCTGTGGCCAGTCATGCTCATTTCAAAAAATGGTGCAGGGAGGCTCTCCAGCATTTCCTCTCCAGTACATGTGTCTGCTGACACTGTGGAATTTGAAAGTGTACAACTGAATGCTTGTTCCCAGAAATCATTGATAAAACCATCTCCATCTGCCCAGGAAGGATTCACTTTCTGCAGAAAGTCTGAGAAGTCTTGAATGTACTTGGAGTGAATCGCAAAGGAAATAGCACCATGGAACATGTGTATATTAATTTCAATTAACTTTTTTAAAAAAATATAATATGAAATCAATTTGGGCTGTTGTAATCCACACTTTTCCTCCAGGTTGCTTCCTCTTAGTTGGAGGCAATATCAGCTGAATCATATTCCTTACCTCTATGGTACTTGATAGCCATATAATAGATGTACTTTCTCCATATATAACAATTGCATTTGCTTTGCTTGACATGAAAGCTGGGGACAAAATCCTTGTTTCACCCACCATATCAAGTATGTTACCAGTGAAATGCAGATGGTATTCAATTTTTTCTGTGAATTCTGAACAGATTCCATTCTGGAAAAGCATTGGTTCAATGATCTGTAAGAAACGCTCTCCAGCTTCACTAGCTGGAGTGATGAGCCCCACCCATTTCCATCCAAAATACAGAAGCAACTGAATAATTCCCTTGTACTGAAGATCTTCATTGGGGACCATGCGGTAGAAGGAAGCAAGTTTGATTTGATCATTTGTGGCTGGTTCAAATGAACCATATGAAATCTGAAAAAGAGAAAAAGCCAAACCTATCCAAGTGGAAGCAAGAATTCTCAACACACTCGTTTATCTGAATAGAAATCCTATATATTACATATTTACTAATCTTAGACAAGGCAAACCCCCATTTACAGAAACAAATAATATTGCTTGATTATTTTTGTAGATATTAATTCCTATTACTATGGGAGTCCTCAGAGCCACATACTTTTACACTTGGATTGTGTCCAAGTACAGGAAAGCATTTATTTCTGCTCATTTCAACATACTGCAAGCTGCACTGCTATGTGGATTATTCAACGATACTCTGAAATGGTACTGGAAGAATGCAAACCATTGATCATGTTCTTTTGGTCTGTAACCTTTCTAGCACTTGTAGAGAGATGTTGATGTTTTATCTACTAAGAACTCTTCAACCAATTGCTCAGGGAATCCTGAAGATTTGCATAATATTTTACATTTTATTATTCTGTGACCACAATAAACCATAGGATATAAAGTATAAGTAAAATTCAAAAACAGCATACCAAGCATTTCCAGGAAAAAATAAGGCAACTAAAATGAAATTCAGGAATTCAGCAGAACAACATACTATTGGTACAACTAGCTCTCTCCGAAATGCCAGAAAAATCACAATAAAATTGCTTTTAATTAGCCCCTGAAAGGGGGCAGGGCTGAGTAACATCATACTTTTACAAGGAGGGAATTTCATGATTCCTAGGGAGAGGCACATTCTTAGTTAATATGTCCTGAGCTATTTATGCCTTTGTAAGTGAATAATAACACCATGAATTAGGATTGATACCTCTCATGCAGCTAGGGCAATGCTTTCAGGATTGATGTAATGTGAATCCATCAAAATGTCCCATTTGTCAAACTGGCACCTTTGGAACAATCTTCCATTACATGTATTAAACACACATCCTTTAGAATCTGGGTCCTTTCATATGCCTTATCGAGTACTCATAGCATTAATCCCCCCCATATATTCATATATTGCAACCCTTTTACTTTTTCCATTTTACTACTTCGTATTTATGAATCAACAGATTCCTAGTAGAAGGATAAAAGAGTGAATCATGGCATGAAATATGAATTTTTCAATACCCATATTCTACCTGTGGAATCTTGTAAAGACCTAAGACATCTGCCATGGATGAGGAGGTGTCAGAGCTAAGTCCCCCAATGACTCCTACTACATTTTTCTGAATGCCACATATGTAGTTGGGGACAAAGTGATGTGATTTAAAGAGCAGATCCAGAGTGGTTCGGTAGGCCATCCTTGAATCAAAATAGCTATCATAGATGTGGAATCCAAGAGTGACATTGGGCAAGATCTTGGGGTTCTCATTGATCTCATCAACAGCAAACACCAAGGCAAGGATGTGTTGGTAGAACTTTCTCATCACCCTGCAAATAAAGTGCCTTACTATTTTAAGGGGAATTAAACAGTGTACAACACCTAGATCTTGCTGGAAATATGAAAATTGTTTTGTTTCTGTAGAGCTAATGTTTGGATCTCTCCTTCATCCAAATCAGATTTTTTTATTTTTCTGAATGCATAGATTGAGAAGAGATCTTCACTTACTAACCTCCAGTTTTTCTAACCATCTTGCTCTTTATCACCAGGAACATGCACTGTGCCACGTGGCTATGCCACAGTTATTGAGATCATTGCTATATCCCTTTGTCAGTAGCTGTCCCTAGCAAAATGAGCTGGTATGAAATGAAAATAAAGAAATCGGCCCCTGCCATTTTGAATAAGAATAATGCCCAGTGATGAGCTAGCAGTGATGATTGTAAAACGGCTCTGATTCTATTGCTACTAAGTGCATTTGAAACTTATCCCTGAATGTTTCCAATGTGCTTCAGACATGACTGCTATTTTATAACCTCCTTCACTAAAGCAGCTCAAGATTTCATAGCTCTCCTCTCTCCCCTTGCATACTCATGAAAGCTCCTAGGTTGTAGTTGGCCAGGAAAATGAAGATTTGAAGCCAGATCCTCCAATGCAAGTCTGTAGGAATATCGATGGTTAGAGAGCAGGTGGTGGTGAATACGTTGAATATACTTTTGTTATATGGCCAAGAGCGCATTTCTCTTATAACGTCAGCCTGTTGTTACAGCTTTGAAAAAGGTTTAGGGACTCCGATTCAGACAGAGTTGGATACCGCTATTGGAGCCAGTCAAATGGTATCCAATGCACTCTCTGTTACATGTTTACTGGATCACTTTTGATCATTGTGGCCTGAGGAGGTAGTGAATCCACACGAAGAAATGAAGCTGTCCTACTGAGCTCTTGACCCTTGTCCATCTTGGCTTTTTAAAAATTAGCTGTATAACATTGACTGGCAATGGTGGACTTGGGTACTATGGCACCATGTGTGAGGCCAAACTGTTGCACCCACCTATCCCTTGCACTGTCCAGCTTTGCGAAGGAGGCATGAGGCTCAGGTAGGGTTCTATAGCCCTCACACCTCCACCCAAAAGCTGAGAAAGTCCTTTCCAAAGTCTAGTGCTTTGCTTACCGAGTTTGACATGGGGCCCCCTTGGCTCAGCTCCCAGTGCACTGTGTACTGCTCATACAGCACAAAAAATTCCTCTGTGAAATGCCACGCCCTTTCTCTTTCTTCTCTGTTTTTTGCAAAATTGGATAGAAAAGGTGACTCTTTCTTAATGTCCAATTGAGAGTATAGGCATGGGTATTTCTTATAAAATTTATTATTATTATTATTATTATTATTATTATTATTATTATTATTTATTGAATTTATACACCGCCCTATACCCGGAGGTCTCAGGGCAGTTCACAGAAAAGATCAACATAAAAACCACAATATATATAATCAAAATAAAAACCACAACCCAATAATACCCCCCCAAAAGAGCCACATTTTAAAAGGGCACATTTTAAAATATTTCTATTGGTTCTTTTTATAAAAGCTATGAAACTAATTTCCCCCCCAAAGCAATCCAAGTAGTTTTCAGCCAGATACAAATGTCATTTTAATGCCATTTACTTACATTGGAGCATTTATAAAGACACGAGAAGGGTGCTCATTGAAGAAAATGTTGGGGAATAAGTAACGGATATGAGATGCTATACCACCAATGATAAGGTTGCCTGGCTCATGCCATTCATGTGGAATATGCACAGGATTATTTGTGGTGCATTTAACACTATGCACTTGGCACACCATGTTGGGGAGCAGCAGCAGGAGGAACATCCTGATGGTACATATCCCTGTATACATGGACTCTACTTGATATCTCTATAATATAATTATTATCATCAGCCTGATTTGAACACTATGGATTTGGTGACAGCCAGCTCTGGCAATTCTGTACTTAAAGGGTCATGTCACCTTATCAAATGCCTTGAATGCCAAATAATAGAGAGTGACTTGAAACCTAACCTATACAAGAGGGGAAATGATTGAAACAACAGAGCCTAACCTCATCTCTCCTACCTTGCCTTAGCTATCTGTAGAACACTGGGGTGCTTATAATCATTTCATATTGACTTCTTGATTCTTTATTTCCCATTCTGACTTCAGGAGCTATGTGCTATGTGCATTGATTATGATAATTTTAATAATTATAGGGTTTATAACCATTTGTGCAGTATTTTTGGACTCTGTGGTGCATCACCAGTAGAACTGACAAAGTAAACATATCTGTCACATCCCAGAATCAAAGGTTAGGTCATCTAGTCCAACCTCCCAGCTAAGGAAAGAGATTGATATCTTTTTTTTTTTTTAACACACCCAATTATATACAGGCAGGCATCATTTCTGTTCCTATAATACCTTGCTGGAGTTCCCTACACTCTCTCACCTAGGTGACACTGATCAGGCACTGCCACCCACCCTACTTGCTAGATCTTGGGAACAATGCGAGAGAGAGTCTTAACCATATCCAGTTGTATGGACCCTGGATTATATAGTCTAACCACTTTAAAAACTATACATTTGTACTGTTTGACGCAATGTGGCATGCATGGGGACGTCTCTGCCATTATTCTCTCACACTGGTAAAAGATATAATTTAGGAGAATGATAAGGTGGTCATATCTGTGTGAAGCAGTGATAAAGTTGTTTCCCCTGGATGTTGGTGGATTACAGCTTCCATTATTGTTGATAATAATGGCCAACTGAAAGCTGATGAGAGCTGTAGTCCAGCAACATCTGGAGGGCAACAGATTGGCTATCTTTGGTGTAAGGAAAAGTGGGATGTAGAAAAATGCTTTATTTCTGGTGTGACCTTCATTGGTCAGGGCTGTGTCTTCTGAGCATGGAGCATCCCTAAAACAAGAACAACCACTTCCTGATTCCTATGCCAACCCTATGTCAGCCCCAAAATAAGATTCAATGAGTTTAAATGTCCCTTTGAGTCTGGCACACTTGATAAGGCAACAACTGTGATTTCCTGACTCCAGGCAAACTCCAGATCACTCCAGAAATGAGATTCAATGAGTTTAGATGTCCCAGTTCACCCTGAGAGTTTTTAGATTGGTTTGAGGTGTGTTTTTGAACATTGAGTTTCTAGAGGAAGGCCCATGTGATTTCCAATTTGGGACACTTTTGAATGCTCCACTCCAATTGGTTTGTGGAGGTGCAAAGCAGGTTGGTAGTTGTGTACATATTATGAATTCAGTAAATGAATACATAGAAGTTGGGTCTTCAAAATGAGTCACACAGATAATGATACATGTTTTAACAGAATTAAATTCCACAGGGAGTTGTTACTTTCCATTAATTTCTTAAAAGAATTCATGTATGTAAGAGGCATAGCTGGATTAGTAATTAACACAGGGTAATTTCTTAAGGGACTTCTTTTATATGTGATGGCATGTGCTGCAAACCACACCTTTAGAGAGTCAGTGGGTAAACAATATTCAATTCTAACTGCATACCCTCCAAAATTTCTCCAATGAAAATAGGGACATCCTACCAGACCCTCCAACATTTTTCTGATGATAACAGGGATGTCCTAAGGAAAAGCAGGACATTCCAGGATCAAATAAGAAACTGGGACAGCTTCTGTAAATCTGGGACTGTCCCTGGCAAATAGGAAGACTTGAAAGGTCTGTCTGAACTTTCATATTGTTCTCAGGGGTGCCGACTTATTCCCTGCATTGAGGGGGTGCAGTCATGTGATATGTGATGCTGCCTGGCATGTGCTGGGCAGGGGCGGGACACGCAGAGGGCAATCTCCACCCTTGCTTGTCCCAGC
Organism: Lacerta viridis; assembly: GCA_900245905.1. NCBI lineage: Eukaryota > Metazoa > Chordata > Lepidosauria > Squamata > Lacertidae > Lacerta > Lacerta viridis. Next base: position 65,838 of record OFHU01002253.1, on the reverse strand, counting down.
CTCCACCCTGCAGGGCTGTGGCTGGGATGAGTGAAGAAATGATAATCTGCGCTTGTCCCATCTACTGCTCGTCCCAGTTGCCTGATATCCATCTCCAACAGCCCCAGATCAGTTTGCATCATACAACCCAAACTGGAGCAAGTCATTGCTGCTCCAACTCAACATGAGTTATCCAAAATCCTACCAAATAGATTGAGCAACACTCTCACTCACTATAAGGCAGATTCTGATATTCCCCCTTCCCTTTCCCTCTCTGCAGTTTTCTAAGAATTCCAAAAACTGCTCAAGAGAGTTTCAGAACATTTTGGGGAAATATGGGGGTCACTGTGGATGCACCAAGAGAGTAATGGATGGACGTTGCACAAGCAGACTTTCACTCATGCAATGGTGGGTATCATATACAGCTTTATTCCATCGCAGAGTGCCAATTCATCTACACCAAAAATGTTCCTATGCTGAATACAGAGAACATGATAAAAATATATATATAATTCATCCATTTTCAGATACCATTATTTCTCAGACAAGCACAGTGAAACTGAACCTGGCCAGAAAGACTACAGAACCTAAGTCTCAAAATAAACGAAAATCTCTTCTGCCATTTATAACTTTCTCCATATCAGCTGTTCTCTGTTGTTCAGGTCGGGCCTCGCCAAAATAATGTAGCATTTTGGGGAAAAGATGCAACCCAGTAATCCAGCACTAGAAGCCAAGATGGAGAAGATCTCCACAGCCACCATGTATTTCCCTCTGGTGCTCAGATAAGTTGGAATAAAGGAGAGCCAAACACTGCAAAATACCAACATGCTGAAGGTGATGAACTTTGCTTCATTGAAGCTGTCTGGCAACTTCCTGGCTAGGAAGGACACGGTGAAGCTGACAGTGGCCAGGAAGCCCATGTAGCCCAAAACACAATAGAACATGAGGACTGACCCTTCATTACAAAGAAATATGATTTCTTCCGCCATTGAGAGCATGTCCACATCTGGGAATGGGGGAGAGGTTGCCAGCCACAGGACACAGATCCCTACTTGAACAATGGAGCAGGCAGAGGACAATGGAATACGCCAGTTTTTTGCCTACCCATCTCCTGATTGTGGATCCTGGTTTGGTAGCCATGAATGCCAAAACCACCGATATGGTTTTGGCCAAGATACTGGAGAGGGCCACAGAGAAGATGATGCCAAAACTTGTTTGTCGGAGAAGGCAGGTTGCCTGCTTAGGTGTTCCAATGAACATCAAGGAGCAGAGGAAACACAAGAGGAGGGACACAAGGAGAATGTAGGTGAGGCTTCTATTGTTGGCTTTGACGATAGCAGTGTCCTTGTGTTTAATGAAGATGGCAAGCACAAGGATTGTGATCAGAGAGAACAAAAGTGCAGAGAAAGTTGAAACAATTGCCAAAGTTTCTTCAAAGCCCAGGAAATTTGGTGTCTTTGAAATGCATTGATCCTGTTCTTCATTTGGATACTGACCTGCAGGGCACCTGACACATATTTCCATCTCTGGAAATACAATGTGCAAGAAGAATGTAAGAACCATGATTGTGCTATTGAATTTTGTTATCAAAAGAAGGGGAGATTTTATGAAACCATGCATAATTGTGTATAATTGCCAGTAAGCAAGGGGTTAAGGGACACAGAGCTGTAAATTTCTAGAAAAGATCCCACCCCAACCCCCAATTATATATCAAGGCATAATATAAGCATTCTCTCTTCCAGAAACTTAAAGACAACAAAATTGCCCAGAATTTACTAAAATAAATTGTATAGTTTGGTATTTGCTAACATGCCATCTCTCACCCTTCTCATTTGAGAACGTCTCATGTGGACATGGATCACAATCATAACAGCAAAACTTCTCCCCCTCCTTCTTTCTCTTCCCATAACCAGGGTGGCAGTTAGCATTACATAAGGAAAGGGGTGGTTCCTATCCAAAGATATACGATATAAGATAAGAAAATGTTTGGGGTAAATTAATTTAACACAAGGTGATCTATTAATAATGTTGACCTTCTTTTCATAATGTGAAATGATAAAACAACCAAAATCCATATACTGTGTGGGTTTTATTCATACCCCCCTGGCGCGGTGCCTCTCGTTTTACAGTGGTACCTCTACTTATTCTGGCTGCTTCGAATGGCCTTTCCATATATAAGTTACATTTTAAAATAGTTTATGGTTTTGGGATGCCGACCTCTAATTAATTCGTCATAAATCACTCCACCCCAAAATGTCCGTAAAGAGGCAACCAAACAAGTAGTAAATTCCTTTCCACACAGTTTATCTCCAATCTCCGCTACTGAAATATCCAAACTCCATAGCATGCGCTCCCCCCCCCTTCATTCCATTCCCACATACCGAAGTCCTCTTTTCTTCTTATCTTCTCGCTGGATTTTTAAGATCTCTTCTCCTTCTTGTCTAGTCCAAAACATTAGCATTGGAACCCAGGGCAGGAAGACTGCGGATGTGCGAAGCCCCCCTTTTCCTCCCTCCTCGAGCGGAAAAGGGTTAAGATAACTTCTGCTGGGAAGATTTTGGGATGATTTACTCCCATCTGCATGCGTGGCGCCATCTTCCTCCCAACCCAGAAGGAAACACTTCCAGGTTTGCTGCGTTCGTAACCTGAAAAGCCGCAATTTGAAGCAAAAGTAACACGAGGTATGACTGTACACAGGTGACACATCCTTTGGAAGAAAACTTTCTTTTCTCTTCCAGTAAATTACAAATTTAATTATGTATTAAGTGAGGAACTGCTTCCTTCCCTTCCTAACACCCCATCTTAATGGTTAACTATGAATGTTGCCATTTGAGAGCCAGTGCAGTTATTTTCTCACCTTAGTGAAACCACTTTGCCATTTGATTCTGTCTGCATTAATGGTGAGCTCTTTGCCAGGAGGGGCCTGAGGATCCAACCTCCCCACTTTGACCCTGACATATGATCCATTTCGGAACGTGACCAAATTTGTAATATCGAAGCCCGCTGTTAACTCTCCATATTCATTTAATGTGATTTCATCACCAGCACTATTGTTGAATGAGATCTTCTGCAGGAATGAGTGGACCTAGATGAAAAGAGAACTACAAGGTCTATAAAGGCAGGAGTTAGACAGGTGTGTGTGGGACTTCCTAGTCTTGAATGGAGTAATTGCGCCCCTAAAGGTTGGGATGCCATATGTTGAGAATTTCCTGGACATATCCGGAATACTGCAGTCGGAGGTGCAGATAAATTCTGTGGTGCATGTTACTGCACAGGTCCATCTCTTTCTATGTTTCCTTGGTTCTACATACACCAAGAGATAGCACTCCATGCCTTCTCCTTAAACATTCCTTCTAAATGCCCCTGTTTACAAGTCCTGTTCATGAGCTTCTGGTTTTGAGCTGCGAAAGAGACTGCAAGCAGTTAAGCAGAACTGAGTAGAACTGCTTGTTGCCTTATTCATCACTGTCACTCATACCTCCCCCCACCTCCCTCTGTGGTTTTTTGTGGTATTTGGTATATTAGGAACTTAAGGTTACTCTTTCTAAATTGGTAGCTCCTGCTTTTGCTTTTGATGGTGATGGCAGCAGAGAAGGCTGGTTAAAGGTTTGCAAAGTTTTTGTGGGTGAGGCAGACATTTGTGTGTTGGGGAGATTGCATATTTTCTTCTTTACCTGAGTTTAATATCACAAGGACAGGCCTGTGGATTGTCACATCTTTACCTGGAGTCTATGACATATAGTCAAGCCAGAGCTGTGATCTCCCAGAGACTGAGTGATATTGCTAGACAAGAGGACATAGCCCTTGTGAAACCAGGGATGTTCCTGGGGGAGCAGATCTATCAGGTTACACCAGCTCCTTATCTTGCGGAAATCCACTATGTGGAATACCGTAGACTCCTCACAGTGGCTAGATTAAATGTCCTCGAATCTGCGGTATTGTGGGGAAGGTATAGGGGAGTCCCATACGCCCAGAGAACTTGTCATTGTGCCCTGGGAGAGGTAGAGTCCACTGAACATATTCTCTTGAGCTGCCCTTTCTATACAGATTTCAGGCAAAATCTTATAGCCCCACTCTTATCTCAACTTAGCTCTCTATCCAGAGAAAGACAGGTTTTATATTTGTTGAATAATGTTACGGGGAAAACAGCTTCCTTGGTGGCCAAATTTCTTTTTCTAGCTCTTAAGCGTCGTAAGACTAAAATTGATTGCATTGACATGGGTTTATCTGTATAGCTTCATGTTAGTGTTGGCTATGTTTTATTCTAAAGTTCCTCTAGATGTTTTAGATGTTTTAATTTTGTATGGATAAATGTATTTTTTTCTGACTGACGGTCGAATAAAGAATGATGATGATGATATCACAAGGCAGCCAATTGGAGGATGTGCTTGACTTTCATTTTCTTTGCCTCCTGGAATCCCTGCATTTTGCTAGTTCACTGTTGCATGATCCCCCCCCCCCCCCCGTAGTCAAATAGACTTGATTTCTGTGCTGGAGTTACCATGGAAACCAGATATTTTCATGGATACTCTACCAGGATTGGAGAAATTATAAAAAGCCACAGGGGTCATTTCAGGCTGTTTGACGTGCACTCCACTTGGCCAATTTGTGCTGTTGACAGTAGGTATGAGGGAAAATTGACAGGCACACTTCAGCCACATTTGTTTATTTCAATGCTACTTGATATTTAGGATGACCCTTAGTTCTAACTGTTTAACTAGCAGCTGTTTTTTGAGAGCATCTTAAAAAGCAGAGATAGCACCTTGCCAATAAAGGGCCCCATAGTTAAAGCTATGGTGTTCTCAGTAGTGATGTATGGAAGTGAGAGCTGGACCATAAAGAAGGCTGATACTGAAGAATTGGACTGCAAGGAGATTACCCCTATCCATTCTTACGGAAATCAGCCCTGAGTGCTCACTGGAAGGACAGATCCTGAAGCTGAGGCTCCAATACTTTGGCCACCTCATGAGAAGAGAAGACTCCCTGGAAAAGACCCTGATGTTGGGAAAGATTGAGGGCACAAGGAGAAGGGGACGACAGAGGATGAGATGGTTGGACAGTGTTCTCAAAGCTACTAACATGAGTTTGACCAAACTGCGGGAGGCAGTGGAAGACAGGAGTGCCTGGCATGCTCTGGTCCATGGGGTCACGAAGAGTCGGACATGACTAAATGACTAAACAACAATAACAAGTTCTTCAAGTTGTTGCTGTTAGGTTCTTGCATATGTAATTTAAATTATTTTTACTCATTTTCTAATACCAGATTTGGATACCCACAAGGTTTATTTTTAGTTATCAAGGTCTATTCTTTTATTTCTTTACTGATAGTGCATTGCCAATTCACATAATAGACTCAAGGCAGTGCACAACACCGAACACTCTGCAAACCGAACACTTTATAACAGGAAACTCTACCTGCCAAGGTTCCAAATTTTGATGAGAGAGTCTGTCTCCACCTTCTATTCTTTTGTGGACTGTTCTAGCTGAATACATGATCTGTAAGGCATGTGCCAAAGCATAGACAGCATTATAGATACTGTAGCTGTGGCCTGTCATGCTCATTTCAAAAACTGGTGCAGGGAGGCTCTCCAGCTTCTCCTCTCCGGTACATGCGCCACCAACGTATTTTGACACAGTGGAGTTTGAAACTGAACAACCAAATGCCTGTTCCCACAAATCTTTGATAAAACCATCTCTATCTTCCCAATGAGGGTTTATTTGCTGAAGAAAGCCTTGGAAGCTGTGAGTCTCCTTGGAGTGGATAGCAAAGGAGAGAGCACCATGGAACATTTGTAAGTTACAGTCTAAATCTTTTTGAAACATATCTAATATGAAATCGATTTGAGCTGTTGCAATCCACACTTTTCCTTTAGGTAACTTACTATATTCATTATATATTAACAGAGTCATCTTCATTGTCTTTGCAGCACGAGACAGCCATGCAATAGACTGACTTTCTCCGTATATAACAATAGCATTGGCTTTGCTCATTATGAAAACTCTTGTGAATAGGTTCGATCTACGCACCATATCATCTCTCATATCAAGGATGTTACTGGTGAAATGCTGATGGTATTCAATCATTTCTGTGAATGCTGAACAGATCTGATTCTTGAAAAGCATTGGCTCAATAGTCTGTAAGAAACGTTCTCCAGCTTCATTATCTGTAGTGATGAGCCCAACCCATTTCCATCCGAAATACAAAAGTAACCGGATAATTCCTTGATACTGAAGTCCTTCATTGGGGACCATGCGGTAAAAGGAAGAGAATTTGATTTGATTATTCATGGCTCGTTGAAATGAACCATATGAAATCTGAAAAAAAGAAAAAGCCAAACTGTCAATTAGAAAGAAGAACTCACAACACACCCATTTATCTGAATATAAATCTTATATACCCAAAAGTACTCATTTTAGGGACGCCAATCTCTTTGCATAGAAAAATGCACAAAAATAATTGTGCTCAATAATTTCTGTAGCTATTCATTCTTAATATTATTGAGTCATCACATTTGTACACATTGATTGTCTCCAAGTATTTGGTGCATTTATTATTGCTGGTCGGGAAAGATTGAGGGCACAAGGAGAGAGGGGACGACAGAGGACAAGATGGTTGGACAGTGTTCTTGAAGCTACCAACATGAGTCTGACCAAACTGTGGGAGGCAGTGGAAGACAGGAGTGCCTGGCATGCTCTGGTCCATGGGGTCATGAAGAGTTGGACATGACTAAACGACTAAATGACTAAACAACAACAACAACAACAACAACAACAACAACAACAACAACAAACTGCTTTCTGCACTAAGTGGATGATTCAACAAGACTCCAATGTGGAGCTGGAGCAACAGAAACCACTGATCCGGCTCTTTTGTTCTATAACCCTTATAGCAGGGGTCAGCAATGTTTACCTCGCCTGGGTCGGTTCACTCCAGTTGAGATCCCTCTATGAGTTGGATTGTGTGTGCATGATTTCTGGTGCCTGCACCTGCACAGACACGATTTCCAGTGTCTGCATCTGCACAGACGCAATTTACGGCGATGCAGAAGAGAGTCCCTGTGCCGCTCTGTGTCATTTTAGCGCACCGCGCGGGGACTCGCTGAATGGGTGGCTCAGTTCTGCAGCAGCTCATGGGCCAGTTAAACGACCCTCACGGCCGCTTATGGCACATGGGCCTTAGGTTGCTGACCCCTGCCTTATAGTGATTGTACAGAGAAGTTGATACTCCATCTATTAAGAACTCTCCTGAAAAGTTATTCTGGGGACTCCAGAAGATCTCTGGAAGAGTATGTATGTTGTTGGTCTGTGACTGCAATAAACCATATATCAGTAAAATACAAAAATAACGTTGCTAGCAAAAATTAAAGCAACTAAAATGAACTCAAACAATGCAGCAGAACAGCACAAAACAGTCTTTTCAATTAACCTCTGAAAATCAATAATGCTGAATAACATTCATACACCCCCATGCAGGAATTTTCATAATTCTTAGGGACAGAGACATTCTTAGTTGTATATACTTCCAGGGAGGAGATGACACACAGAACATCTTCTGTTGACAGCTTGTTGACAGAGATAATTATGTGGTGACTACCCCATAGCCAAGTGTTGGCTGTTGAATTTGGTCTGAATAATCATTTTCATGACAGGTGGAAAATGGGGGCCTTCCTCTTTTATTTCATCTCTCTCTCTCTCTCTCTCTCTCTCTCTCTCTCTCTCTCTCTCTCTCTTCTTCTGCTCTGGGCCAATATTGGGAGTATACACACATGAAGGTGATGGTTGGTTGGTGAAGAATCCTGTGTGAAAGGCAAAGAAGTGAAGATCTCCCAGGGTGAGAGACTGGAAGAAGAAATAGTTCATAGTTGAGAACTCTTTGAGACAAGGGTTATGATGAGAGCCAGCTGAGCCACAAGCAACAGCTAAGGATCCATGAGTACCCGCGAGCTATTAGCCGCTCCTTCAGAGAGAATGTAATGCCAGCAAGAGCAGGACAACTCCCATTCATATGGCCAGTTTATTGGCTCTCATCCAGTTCATTACTGAGTCATGACATTGGTCCAGAACATCCATAGAGGTATGTGCTCTCAGCATATTGCTGACAACGTACTCCAAAACTCTGGATGATCCCACTCAGTGGTTTTGTGTAGATTTTAAACAGCTTGGGATATAAGGAACCCAAATTGAAGGCTCCACAGGCTTCTGGAAATGACCACCCAAATAGGACTGGAACAACCTTAAAGAAGTGCTGTTCACTCACTATTTGGACAGCTGTTCCAGAAGGATACCATGGTTGAGGGTATTGAAAGCCACTGAGAGGCTGAGGAGAATTAACAGGGACACATTTCTCCTCTCTCTCTAGTCAATGTGTCTTGAGTTATTTATGCCTCTGTAAGCCAATATTGACATCATTAATTTACATGGATAGCTCACAAGAAGCTTTCAGGATTGATGAATGCATCTAGGTGCTCCATTTACCAACGTGGTGCGGGATGACAAGTCTCATAAACCAGCATGCTGAAGTCTAATTAACGCATGGAGGGGTTAATGCCACAGAGCAAACTGTTCTGCTAGGCTGTTCTGCTACTTTTCATCTCGGGAGGAGGGTAATGATGCCTATTGTTGTCCTTCAGTCTACCTGAGAAGCTTAGCATGTAGAGAGGTCTGAGTTAGTTACTCTAAGCTCAAATCACATGGCTCTAACAGACCATACCAATTTAGGGACTTTCACCACTGAAACTATGCCAAGTTACTGCCTATGTTTTCTGACTGGGGGAAGAGGGGACTATTTTGGAATTCACAAGGTCATATTTTAAAAATCTTACAGCTTATATTTCAATTTTTTATTTTGTTGCATGTTTTGTTATTTTAATTCTCTGCTGGGGGTCTCTCACTAAAGAGTACTTGCCCCAAATCTGGAGTTTGCCAATCAGGGAATTCTCCTTTTATATTTCATCCCCCCCCCCCTTTCCACCAACACCTGGAACATTTCAAGGAATCTTCCATTACATGCAATAAGCATTCTTTGAAACACTGTTGATACACCCATACACATTGTTGGTTGCCTATGTTATACCTCCCCAATGTATGCATATATTGCAGCTTCTTTTACTCCTTTCATTTCATCAGTCCATATTCATGAATCAGCGGATTACTAGAGGAGAATTTTTCAATATCCATAGTCTACCTGTGGAATCTTGTAAAGACCTAAGATGTCTGCCATGGATGCGGAGGTGTCAGAGCTAAGTCCCCCAATGACTCCTATTACATTTTTCTGAATGCTGCATATGTAGTTGGGGACAAAGGGATGTGATTTAAAGAGCAGATCCAGAGTGGTTCGGTAGGTCATCCTCGAATCAAAATAGCTATCATAGATGTGGAATCCAAGAGTGGCATTGGGCAAGATCTTGGGATTCTCATTGATCTCATCAACAGCAAACACCAAAGCGAGGATGTGTTGGTAGAACTTAGTTATCACCCTGCAAATGAAGTGAGTTACCATTTCATGATGGAATTAAACAGTGCATGAAATTCAGAACTGAAAAATTCACCTGCCTGCCTATCCATCTCTATCTTGGCTTCTTAAAACAAGCTGTAGTCAATTTACTGAGAAGTTCTGGGGATTGATCAAAGCCTTGTTGGAGGATGGAGAGACACCATCTTCCTTGAAGCAGGAGATGTTGTCCCCTCCTTCAGAGACTTGCCCACAATAAAAAAATGTTAAAATTGCATCCCAAAGTGGCAAATATTCCACTTTGGGATGCTTGGCAGAGATTGAATGTCTGGATCCTTTTTCAGTCTGGCTTCTGAGAAGTTTTAAGGGCCTTCTCTGTAGCAACCCCCAAGGTGTGGAATTCCCTCCCCACATAAGTATGTCTGGCACATTCACTAGCTAGCATTCGGGAAACATTGAAGATGTACCTCTTTACCCTGACATTTGATACCTGTGAAAGTTGTTTCCAGGGTTGACCCTCTTTCTTTGACAGTATTGCTTTAACTGATTTTAATACTGAAATTTAAAATGTTGTGGTTCACTCTGGCTCTCAGTTGATCGACTGTCTAATGAACACTGCCTAATTAATTTCCCTGAGTTCTAGTATTCTGGGTGAGGGAGACAACTTTTCCCTATTGACTGTTTCCACATTATACATAACCTTATACATGTTGATCATGTCACCTCTTGACTGCCTTTTCTCTAACTTAAAAAGGGGAGATGTTCTATCCCTTTTATCATTCTGAATGTAATTTCTAAAGCTTTTCCAGTTCTACAATATCGCTTTTTAGGTAATATGACCAGAACTGTACATTGTGTTCCAAGTGTGGTCACACCAGAGATTAGTATAGCTGCTTTATAATATTGAAGTTCTGTTTTCAGTCCGTTGAGTGCTGCTTGCTAGTATGAATTTGCCATTTTCACAGCTGCTGGACACTGGGTGCACATTTTCACTGAGTTATCCACTATGACTCCAAGGTCTCATTCCTGGTCAATTGCCACTAGTTCAAATGCCCTACATTTATTCATGAAATTAATATTTTTTTTGCCTGAATAAGCCTTATCTTACACTTGCTTATACTGAATTGCCATTCCCAGTTTACTTCCCCTGCACCTAATCTGCAGTCTGGAAACTGTTTTGTGTTCTCTCTCTCTCTCTCTCTTTACAACTGACCATTTGGGTATCATCAATAAACTTGACTACCTAACTGCTTGGCTGCATGTTAGAGGGCATTTTTTGTTTGTTTTTACCACTTTTTCTTTTTCCTGCTCTCTATTGTTTCTGTGTCTTTCCAGAAAAATGCGAATCTTTCTTCATCTCTAATTGGTAGTTTATGTAAGTATATTTCTTATTTAAAAAGTCTATTCATTTTTTTAAAAGGTTCTAAAACTCCCTCTCCCCAAAAAATGCAATCAAAGTACTTTTCTGTAAGATATTACTTACACTGGGATGTCAATAAAGAATTGAGAAGGGTGTTTCTTGAAGGAAATCTTGGGGAATATGTAACGGATAAGAGACACTATTCCACCAATGATAAGGTCCCCTTCTTCATACCATTCATGTGGAATATCCACAGGATTATTTCTACTGCAAACAACAGTATGCACTTGGGGCACCATGTTAAGAAGCTGCAAGAGAAGCAGAAGCAGCCACATGTTGTTGTTGTTGTTGTTGTTGTTGTTGTTGTTGTTGTTGTTGTTCAGTCGTTCAGTCGTGTCCAACTCTTCATGACCCCATGGAGCAGAGCACGTCAGGCACACCTATCTTTCACTGCCTCCCGCAGTTTGGCCAATATGTGGCCAAGCAGCCACATATTGATCACAAACATCCTTCTACACATATATTCTCCTTTATCTACCCACAATGTTGTTACTATCATCAGCCTGACCTAAATAGGAAGGATTTGGTGACAGCCAATTCTGGCAATGCAGTACATAAATGGACAGGTATCCACCTTTTCATTAACTTCAACACTGTCTCAAAAAATTCTGTGAATTCTAAATAAGCTACAGCGATTCAAAATCTTACGTATACAATGAAAGAGGGGGGAAAGATTGAAATAGCAGAGCCTATTTTGATTTTTTATTTCCCATTCTGCCTTGTGGAGCTTTGCCAGGTGGATTGATTATAATAATTTTAATAATTACAGGGGAGATAACCATTTGTGCAATGTTTTTGGACTCTATGGTGCATCATCAGTAGGAGAACTGCCAAACTAAACATATCTATCACATCAGAGAATCATAGACTAGGAAGAGACCTCCAAGGTCATCAAAGTAAAAAAACAACAACAACAACAACAAAAACATTTATGGTCAGGCATCAATCCTCTTCTTATTGGTAGTTGTTGTTTAGTCGTATAGTCGTGTCTGACTCTTAGTGACCCCATGGACCAGAGCACGCCAGGCACTCCTGTCTTCCACTGCCTCCCACAGTTTGGTCAGACTCACAGCTTCGAGAACACTGTCCAACCATCTCGTCCTCTGTCCCCTTCTCCTTGTGCCCTCAATCTTTCCCAACATCAGGGTCTTTTCCAGGGAGTCTTCTCTTCTCATGAGGTGGCCAAAGTATTGGAGCCTCAGCTTCAGGATCTGTCCTTCCAGTGAGCACTCAGGGCTGATTTCCTTCAGAATGGATAGGTTTGATCTTCTTGCAGTCCATGGGACTCTCAAGAGTCTCCTCCAGCACAATAATTCAAAAGGAGACTCCTATAATACCTTGCTTTACACTCTCTCTGCTATATAACATTGATCAGACACTCCCAATCACTCTGCTATGTGGATATTGGGGGAAATGTGGGAAAGAGTCGTAACCATATCCAGATGTCTGGACCCAAGTGTATACAGTCTAACTCCTTTTGAAAAAAACAAACAAAGAATGAAGAAATGTGGCATGAATGAAGACCTCTCTGCCATGATTCTCTCACTCTGGAAAAAAAAAATGTAATTCAAAGGAATGAAAGGGTGGTCCCATCCATGTAAATTGTAAACCAATGATAGACAATGTTGTTCCCTCTGGATTTTGCTGCATTACAGTTTCCTTCATCCCTGATAATAATGGTCTGTTGTAAAGGGATGGGAGTTGTAGTCCAGCAACTTTCACTCATGCAATGCTGGGTATCATATATACTTAGCTTTATTCCATTGCAGAGTGCCAATTCATTTAGATCATACTCTGCTGAATACAGAGAACATGATAATAATAATACAAAACTTCTAAAATTCATCTATATTCAGATACCATTATTTGTCAGATAAGCACAGTGAAACTGAACCTGGCCAGAAAGACTACAGAACCTAAGTCTCAAAATAAACGACAATCTCTTCTACCATTTACATCTTTCTCCGTATCAGCTGCTCTCTGTTGTTCAACGTCAGGCCTCACCACAATAATGTAGCATTTGGGAAAAAAGATGCAACCCAGCAATCCAGCACTGGAAGCCAAGATGGAGAAGATCTCCACAGCCACCATGTATTTTCCTCTGGTGCTCAGGTAAGTTGGAACAAACGAAAGCCAAACACTGCAAAAGACCAACATGCTGAAGGTGATGAACTTGGCTTCATTGAAGCTGTCCGGCAACTTCCTGGCTAGGAAGGCCACAGTGAAGCTGACAGTGGCCAGGAAGCCCATGTAGCCCAAAACACAGTAGAACATGAGGACTGACCCTTCATTACAAAGAAATATGATTTCTTCCACCATTGAGAGCATGTCCACATCTGGGAATGGGGGAGAGGTTGCCAGCCAGAAGGCACAGATCCCTACTTGAACAATGGAGCCAGAGAGGACAATGGAATACGCCAGTTTTTTGCCTACCCATCTTCTGATTGTGGATCCTGGCTTGGTAGCCATGAATGCCAAAACCACCGATATGGTTTTGGCCAAGATGCTGGAGAGGGCCACAGAGAAGACGATGCCAAAACTTGTTTGTCGTAGAAGACAGGTTGCCTGCTTAGGTGTTCCAATGAACATCAAAGAGCAGAGGAAACACAAGAAGAGGCAGAGTAGGAGAATGTAGGTTAGGCTTCTATTGTTGGCTTTGACGATAGCAGTGTCCTTTTGCTTAATGAAGATGCCAAGCACAAGAATTGTGATCAGAGAGAAGAAAAGTACAGAGAACGTTGAAACAATGGCCAAAGTTTCATCAAAGCCCAGGAAATTTGGTCTCTTTGAAATGCATTGATCCTGTTCTTCATTTGGATACTGATCTGCAGGGCACCTGACACATATTTCCATTTCTGGAAATACAATGTTCAAGAAAAATGAAACAACCATGATTATGCTAAAGAATTTTATTATCAAAAGAGGGGGAGATTTTATGAAACCATACATAATTGTGCATAACTGCCAGTATGTAACCCCTGTTAAGTGACGCAGAGCTGTAAATTTCTATAAAAGACTTTGATATCACTGTTGTGAGATTCATTTTCCCTGTGTGGAGTCATGGGTTTATTGTTTAGCACATGACTGGGTATGTGTTTTGATTCCACAGAGTGGGAAGTGACGGAAGACAGGATGTTGTGTTTCCCTGAAGTAGGACTATTGTCCTTTGTTCTTTCTCTTTGCTGTCTGATGCTAGAGAGAGAGGGAGCCATGTTGAAGTGCTCCGACTGTGTATATATGTAATAAAGTAGGTTAGCCAACATGCTGAGTTGCTGTGGTCTGTTACGCAACTGTCAAAACTCTGCGGATGCCTAAGTGTGTGTTGATGTACTCCCACATCAATCACTATGATGTCCGGGGGCTGAGGAAGGCTAAGAAGCTCCCAAATGATCGCCCAGGAAGGAGGGAAATGCCAGTTGGGATGTGTCTCGCAGGGTCCAGGAAGTTTCCTGACAATCACATCTTCACTTCTCCAGGGAACATGACCACACCCAGTTGGGCATGCTACATGTCTCGAGTATAAGTGCCAAATATAAGGGCACCTAATTTCCCTCAAAAATGTGGGAAAGCTACGTAAGCCGGTTCACCTTTGACTGTGGTAGAGGAGGAACGAGGCCAGCCCTTTGGGCTGCTCCTTCCTCTTCCTCCTTTCCTGACACCCCGTCGCAGGGTTTCACATCTTCAGCAAGCCCAGGGCTCTGTGGTTTAACCCACAGCGCAATGTTCTTGTGTTATACAGAGAATGATCCTGTCCTGTTTGAACAGGGAAAGTGAGCATGTTTTAATACTTCCAACTGAGGCTTTCTGCCTTCCACATTTATGTGACCAGGAATGGAACATGGGGAGAGTAACCGTTCTTGTACACTTCTTGGAGCTTAAGCCGAGGGCCTAAAGCACAAAAAGCTCAGGCTACAAGTATATATAATTGAGTATACTCTCTGTATTTTGTAACCAAGAATGCCTTGCCTGTGTTGTCTCTGCTGTTGTATTAAATGATGCATGAATAAGACCCGTGATTTCTGTAAGTACAGTGGACACTCGGGTTGCGAACGCGATCCGTGCAGGAGGCAGGTCCTCAACCCGCAGCGCCATGCCTGCACATGCACAGGTCGCAATTCGGCGCTTTTGTGCATGCACAAAGCACGGTTTAGGGCTTCTGTGCATGCACTAGCGATGAAACCCGGAAGTAACCCATTCTGGTACTTCCGGGTTTGGCACAGAGCGCAAACTGAAAATGTGTAACCTGCAACGTTCGCAACATGAGGTATGACTGTAAATCATTTCAACAGATTAATGGTTGTGTTCCATTCACTCCAAGAAGCATAGGGGAGAATTGTTAACACATAAAACTGGGACATTTGAAAGTCTAAGAACCTATATTTCCTATGATTTGCAAACATTGTATAGATCTGCATTTTAAATTCCATTGGGCACTGTTTTGGCTAAAGAGTGAGTCAAGCCCTTCACATTTTCTTGAATTCAGGCAGCTGCTTTTTTCTTTGTAGTTCCCTACACATGTTGGACTTCATTATTAATTGGTATTCAGTAGTTTTTATCCAACAAGAAGTCCACTTTGCATACTGTTTTTCACCCGGAAAAACTTCAAAACTCCTAGCCTGTATGCTTTTGCCCTAGATGCTTCACAAATAAACCCATGTTACAAATGTGGATAAGCTATATGTTTTCACTGGTGTTTTTCTTTTCTTTTTTTTCATCAGAACCTCCAATACTGCATAATTAAATGAGAGAATTATTACCGCTGAAATCTTGGGAGCAAGAGAGGTGATTTTGACAGGACTTTCACCCTCTCTCCCCCAAATCTTGCTCCAAATCCTGGGCCACCATTTCTATTCCACCCTAAGTTAATCATTGTTGATGGGAAAAGTCAATACCTCCCTTTCTAAAATATGTCCTTCCAGATTTGTTAAGGATAACATTATAATGGTTTTATCTATAAACAGCTTGGTACGGTACAGCCTCCAAGAGAGACAAGAAAAGGCTCCAACAAGCTGTAAGAATTGCAGAAAGGGTAATTGGTGTTAGCTTGCCTTCAATAGAGACAATTTATGCTACCCGAGTTAGGAAGAGAGCAGAGAGAATTGTAGCAGATCCTTTACATCCCGGTCATCATCTGCTTGATTTACTTCCATCTGGACGTCGCTACAGGACTTCATATACAAAATCGGCCAGGCACAAGAATAGTTTTTTCCCTTGTGCCATTAAATTGTTAAATTCGTAGTTGTATAGCTTAAGGGGAGGTAAAATATGGGTGGGGTTTCTTTGCTTCTTTGTATTGTGAGAGGAACAGTGTCTGTATGTTTACATTGCAATGTAGCCGAAACAAATTCCAAGTATGTTGGAAAATGTACTTGGCCAATAATAAATTATTCCTATTCCTA
Source organism: Lacerta viridis (assembly GCA_900245905.1). Taxonomy (NCBI): domain Eukaryota; kingdom Metazoa; phylum Chordata; class Lepidosauria; order Squamata; family Lacertidae; genus Lacerta; species Lacerta viridis. The sequence continues at coordinate 49,589 of OFHU01002253.1, read as the reverse complement.
TTCCTATCTATAAACCATGAGGATAATATATCAAGCTATAATTTAAGCATTTTCTCTTTCAGAGATTTAAAGACAACAAAACTGCCTGGAATTTATGAAAATAAATTGTATAGTTTGGTATACGCTAACACAGCATCTCTCACCCTTCTCATTTGAGAACATCTCATGTGGACACGGATCACAATCATAACAACAAAACTTCTCCCCCTCCTTCTTTCTCTTCCCATAACCAGGACGGCAGTTGGCATTACATAATGAAAGTGGTGGTTCCTATCCAAAGATATAGGAAAAGGTTAATATTAAGAAAATGTTTGGGGCAAATAAATATAACATAAGCTGATGTATCAGTAACTACAGTGGTACCTCTGGTTAAGAATTTAATTCATTCTGGAGGTCCGTTCTTAACCTGAAACTGTTCTTAACCTGAGGTACCACTTTAGCTAATGGGGCCTCCCGCTGCCGCTGCGCCGCCAGAGCATAATTTCTGTTCTTATCCTGAAGTTCTTAACCTGAAGCATTATTTCTGGGTTAGCGGAGTATGTCACCTGAGGTACCACTGTAATGTGAAATGTCTAATTCATATTTACACTGGTGAAACACCCTTTGGAAGAAAACTTTCTTTTCTCTTCCAGTGAATTACAAATTTAATTATGAATTACCGGTAAGTGAAGAACTGCTTCCTTCCCCTACTTACACCCTATCTCAGGCACGTCCAACAGATAGACCGTGATCTACCGCTAGATCACTGAACGTCTGTGGTAGATCACTGCCTCCCCCCAAAGAAGCTCAACAACTGTGGCTCCCCTAAAAATGCTCAGCATTTTTGCCCTGCACCCCAAAAAGTGGGACACCTCCCTAAAAATAGCTCAACAACTTTGACCTGAACCCCCCAAAATGGCGTAGATCACTGCCAGTTTTTAACTCTGTGAGTAGATCACAGTTTCTTGGGAGCTGGCCACCCCTGCCCTATCTTAATGGATAACTATGAATGTTGCCATTTGAGAGCCAGTGCAGTTACTTTCTCACCTGAGTGAAGCCAGTATGCCATTTGATTCTGTCCGCATTAATGGTGAGCTCTATGCCAGGATCCAGCCTCCCCACTTTGACCCTGACATATGATCCATTACGGAAAGTGACTAAGTTTGTAATATCAAAGCCAGCTGCTAACTCTCCGTATTCATTTAATGTGATTTCATCACCACCACTGTTGTTGAATGAGATACTCTGCAGGAATGAGTGGAGCTAGGTGGAAAGAGAGTCAGAAGGTCTATAAAGGCAGGGGATGGACAGGTTTGTGGGATTTCCTAGTCCTGAATGGAGTAACTGTGTCCGTAAAGGTTGGGTTGCCAGATGTCCTCAATGGAGTAACATTTTGGTAGTTCATTGTAGCATGACCCCCCCCATAGTCAAATAGCTTGGCTATGCGTGTTGGAGTTACCATGGAAACAAGAAATTTCCACGGACACTGCATCTGGTTTTGAGAAACTACAGAAAGCCACAAGGGTCATTTCAGACAGTTTGATGTACACTCCACTTGGCCAATTTGTGCTGTTCACACTAGGTAAGAGGAAAAATTGACTGGCACACTTAAGCCAAAAGTTTCTTAACAAAATCTGTCTCCCCCACCAAAACTTGGTTCAGATTATGTTACTGCCCACTGCCCTTAGCATATCACAATTGCTTATTGCCACTTGATATTCAGGACGACCCTTAGTTCTAACTGTATAAATAGCAGCTGTTATTTGAAAGCTATTAGTTCTTCAAATAGTTGCTGTTTGTTTCGTGCTTATGAAAGCATATGCAATTTAAATTATTTTTATTCATTTTCCAAAATCCAACTTGGATAACACAACATTAATTAAGGTTTATTTTTAGTTGTCAAGGTCTATTCTTTTATTTCTTTACTTCTAGTGCATTGCCAACAAACATAATAAAATCTGAACACTTTGTAAACTGAACACTTTATAGCATGAAACTCTACCTGCCAAGGTTCCAAATTTTGATGAGAGAGTCTGTCTCTGCCTTCTATTCTTTTGTGGTTGGCTCCAGCTGAATATATGTTCTGCAAGGCATGTGCCAAAGCATAGACAGCATTGTAGATACTGTAGCTATGGCCGGTCATGCTCATTTCAAAAACTGGTGCAGGAAGGCTCTCCAGCTTCTCCTCTCCAGTACATGTGCCACCAACGTATTTTGACGTAGCAGAGTTTGAAACTGAACACCCAAATGCTGGTTCCCATAAATCTTTGATAAAACCATTTCCATCTTCCCAATAAGGGTTTACATGCTGAAGAAAGCCTTGGAAGCTGTGAGTCTCCTTGGAGTGGATAGCAAAGGAGATAGCACCATGGAACATTTGTAAGTTAAAGTCAAAATCTTTTTGAAACGTATCTAATATGAAATCAAATTGAGCTGTTGTAATCCACACTTTTCCTTCAGGTAACTTAATATATTGATGATATATTAGCAGAGGTATCTTCATTGCCTTTTCAGTCCTTAACAGCCATGCAATAGTTTGACTTTCTCCATATATAACGACAGCATTGGCTTTGCTCATTATGAAAACTTGTGTGAATAGCTTTGATCCACGCATCATATCATCTACTGTATCAAATAAGCTACCGGTGAAATGCAGATGGTACTCAATTGTTTCTGTGAATGCTGAACACATCTGATTCTTGAAAAGCATTGGCTCAATAGTCTGTAGGAAATGTTCTCCAGCTTCATTATCTGTAGTGATGAGCCCAACCCATTTCCATCTGAAATACAAAAGTAACTTGATAATTCCCTGATACTGAAATCCTTCATTTGGGGCCATGCGGTAAAAGGAAGAGAATTTGATTTGATTATCCATGGCTTGTTGAAATGAACCATATGAAATCTGGAAGAGAAAGAGAAAAAGCCAAACTGTCCAAGCAGAAACAAGAACCCACAATGCACCCATTTATCTGAATATAAATTCTATGTACCCAAATGTACACATATTAGGGACAATGCCAATCTCTGTACATAGAAAAATGCACACAAATAATTGTGCTTAATAAATTCTGCAGCTATTAATTCTTAATATTGTTGAGTTGTCACATTTGTATATATTGATTGTCTCCAGGTATTTGGTGCATTTATTATTGCTGGTTGTTACTGCTTTCAGCAGAACTCCAATGTGGAGCTGGAGCAACAGAAACCACTGATCCTGCTCTTTTGTTCTCTAACTCTTAAACTGATTGTAGAGAGAAGTTATGTTCCATCTATTATGAACACTCCTGAAAAGGTATTCTGAGAACTCTAGAAGATCTCCGGAGGAGTATGTATGTTGTTGATCTGTGACCGCAATAAACCATATATCAGTAAAATACAAAAATAACAGGACAATCATTGCCTGTAAAATTAAAGCAACTAAGATGAACAGTGCAGCACAGCAGCACAAAACAGTCTTTTCAATTATTCTCTGAAAATCAACAGTGCTGAATAACATCATACATCCCCATGTAGGAAATCTCATAATTCTTAGTGGGAGAGACATTCTTAGTTGTATATACTTCCAGGGAGGAGATGACACACAGAACATCTTCTGTTGACTGCTTGTTGACAGAGACAATTGTGTGGTGATTATCGATAGCCAAGGCTTGGCTGCTTAATTTGGTCTGGACATTTCGGTCTGAAGACTGGGAACATGCTGCTTTTCAGAAGGAAGAACAGCTGGATGTCACACTTGAGTGAATACTTTGAACAATCATTTTATGACAAGTGGAAAATGGGGGGGGGGCTTACACTTTTATTACATTTCTCTCTCTTTAAGGTATCTTCTACTCTGGACAATTATTGGGATTATACACACATGAAAGTGATGAATGGTTGGTGAAGGACTTCATGTGAAAGGCAGGAGTGAGAGACTGGGAGAAGAAAAGAAAAGCTCACAGTTGAGAGCGAAGAGGACCCACCCCTTTCTCTTTGAGACAAGGGTTAAGGTCTGAGCCAGCTGAGCCTCAAGGAACAGCTAAGGACCCAGGAGACCCACAAGCTGTCTAGCTGCTCCTTCAGAGAGAATATAACCACAGCAAGACAGGCCACCTCCCATTCATCTGGTCTCGGGAAACACCAACCAACTGTTCCTCTGTCTTATCACTCCTGATCTTCAGTTTATTGACTCAGCCTTTTTTGTATATATACTAAATTAATTTAACAGTAAAATACAATCAAATATCAATAATAAACCCAAAAAGAAGAGAGAAGAGAAGAGAAAAGAAAAGAAAAGAAAAGAAAAGAAAAGAAAAGAAAAGAAAAGAGAAAGGTTACAAAAAAAGAATAAACAAGAAAAAGGAAAAAAGGAGAAAGAAACAAAAAATACAAATCACAATACATAAATTCATTTCAGGAGCAGAAAACATATTTTAAGTAATCTGTACATGTAATGTATAGAAAGATTTCACTTTCATGTTTATACTTTTCTACTTTTCACATTCTTTCCATTCATCTGCACCGGTTTGGGTCCCTTCTTTATATTCTTTGACGTCCATCTAACTATTTGCCATTTCTACGTTTCTATCACATTAAATTAGTCTGTATTCTATTATTAAACTCTGGATGACCCCACTCAGTGGTTTCATGTAGATTTTAAACAGCTTGGGGTATAAAGTCAAACCCTGAAGGAACCCACAAGCCTATGGAAATGATCACCCAAATAGGACTGGAACCATCTCAAAGAAGTGCTGTCCACCCACGATTCGGACAGCTGTTCTAGAAGGATACCATGGTTGAGGGTATTGAAAACCACTGAGAGGTTGAGGAGAATTAACAGGGACACATATTTCTCCCCTCTCTCTAGTCAATGTGTCTTGAGTTAATTATGCCTCTGTAGGCCAATATTGACACCATGAATTTACATTGGTACCTCACAAGAAGCTTTCAGGATTGATGAATGTATCTAGGTGCTCCATTTACCAACCTGGTGCGGGATGACAAGTCTCATATAGCTAGCATGCTGAAGTCTAATGCATGGAGAGGGTTAATGCTATAGAGCAAGCTGTTCTGCTAGGCTGGGTCACTCCCCTTCATATTGGGAGGGTGGTAATCAAGCCTATTGTTGTCCTTCAGTCTACCTGAGAAGCTCAACATGTAGAGAGGTCTGAGCTGGTTACTCTAAGCTCACACCACATGACTCTAACAGGCCATACCAATTTAGGGACTTTCAACACTGTAACTAAGCCAAGTTACTGCCTGTGGTTTCTTACTGGTGGAAGAGGAGACTATTTTGGAACTCACAAGGGCATATTTTAAAGGTCCTACAGGTGATATTTCAATGTTTTATCTTTCTGCATGTTTTGTTATTTTAATCGTCTGCTGGGATTCTCACACTAAAGAGTACTTGCCCAAAACCTGGATCTTGCCATCCAGGGAATTCTCCTTTCTATATTTTATTCTTTTCCTTGCCACCAAGGATTCTCACACTAAAGAGTACTTGCCCAAAACCTGGATCTTGCCATCCAGGGAATTCTCCTTTCTATATTTTATTCTTTTCCTTGCCACCAACACCCAAGACCTTTCATTCCGTTGCAGGCATTAAACTTTCAAGACAAGACAAGACAAGACCAGAGAAGTCTTTATTACAACCATTGAAAAGCATTTTGGAAAGCTAAAAGGCATTAAAATAGAAGGTGAATATAAAAGTCTATAAGAATCTAAAAGAAGGGATAGGAGCATTCAGCTGGTGTGGAAGAGCATAAAATGTTGATATATAAAAGACTTTAACTATTAATTTACCAAACACTCTGATATGTTCATTAAATCTAGTTTGTGGCACAGCTCAACCTCCGATGAATTTTGAGCACTGCTGTGCAGAATCTAGCAACACTGTATGTTGTAGCAGGATTGGTATCTGAGAGCAGCAAGGGGGTATAGAATTGCCCTGAGCACCCTGGGTATTTATGAAGTAGTGGGAAAATCAGGCTAATACGAATGTCTCTGTAATACAGGCACTGGAGAAAGACATGCTCTACTGTTTCTATTTGTCCTGAGTGCTGCTGGTATATAAGGACCACCTCTTGTTTTAAAAAAATCAAGAATTGCTGATGAGCTTCTTTGAGCAATTTCAGCAGCATAGTCCCCATGGGCTTTCCTACTGCCAGCAGAATGGAAGACTACCCCCAGGTATTTGAAGCAGGAGACCTGCTCAATCTTGTGGCCATCTATGCTCCAGGACCTTTTGGAAAATGCCATGATTTTAGTTTTCTGATAATTAAGTTCCAGCTGGTCCTCCTTACAGTACTGTATTAATGCTCTCAGAGCTCTTTTGAGACCAATAGGTGTTCTTGAAAGTACCGTATTGCTCCATCATCTGCATACAGCAGGACAGAGATGTGTCTTCCAGCTAGTTTTGGGGAGTGGAAGTTTATGTTTTGGAGATGGCCCACCATGGAGATGATATAGAAATTAAATGAGAGTGGGGCCAGTATGCAACCTTGCTTGACACCTTTCTCAGTTTCAATGGCATTGGTGAGATGGCCCCGAGGGGTCAATAAACACGCATTCTTTGAAAGATTATTGATATACCCATACACATTGTTGGATGCCCATGTTATACCTCCCCAATATATGCATATATTGCAGCCTCTTTTACTCTTTTCATTTCACCAGTCCATATTCATGAATCACCCGATTAGAAGAGCATATATTTTTTGTGTGTGAAATCTCTCCCCCGCCCCCCATAGTCTACCTGTGGAATCTTGTAGAGACCTAAGACATCTGCCATGGATGAGGAGGTGTCAGAGCTAAGTCCCCCAATGACTCCTACTACATTTTTCTGAATGCCACATATGTAGTTGGGGACAAAGTGATGTGATTTAAAGAGCAGATCCAGAGTGGTTCGGTAGGTCATCCTTGAATCAAAATAGCTATCATAGATGTGGAATCCAAGAGTGGCATTGGGCAAGATCTTGGGATTCTCATTGATCTCATCAACAGCAAAAACCAAGGCCAGGATATGCTGGTAGAACTTTGTAATCACCCTGCAAATGAAGTGAGTTACTGTTTCACGAGGGAATTAAACAGTGAATGAAATCTAGATCTGAAAGATTCACCTGCCTGCCTATAATGAAAGGGCACAGCCAGAAAGTTTAGTCATGAATGAAGTCTTATTAATATTACTTATTATTATAATTATCATCATCAAAATTTCTATACCATCCTTAATCTGAGGATCAGAGGGTGGTTTGCAATAAAATAAAATGGCACCAAAATAGGCATGACCACTTATTTACTATATTTTTATACCAACTTTTATCAAGGAAGCTTTATCCTTGATTCCTAACAACAACTCCTAGCCTGTAGGTGACCCAAAAAATGGAGATATGAACCAAGAGCTCTTGAGTGCAGGTGTGTGTCTGAAAAAACAGAAGGGCTGATGGTTGGAACACAGCCACACAAGTCATGGAGTCAATCATGTATGTGTGAGACTGTATTAGGACACTGCAATGTGGTAGTAGCGTTGGCAAAGAAAGCTCACCTTTCTGCCATGTCTGTGTCCACAAGTAGCCATCTGACAGAGCTTTTCCATGTGGTGAATGGAAAATTGTCATCTGGCCAAGAGGGGTGTTTTTTTGACATATCCAGAAGCCTGTGTAATGATTTTAAGGCAATTTAGAGGAAATGGGCTGCCTGTTCCAACTTTACTGAATTCACATTGCCTATTTTTTTTAATAAAAGAAGTTCTTTTCTGTAAGATATAAACATACGAAGAACACATAAAATAATGTTAACGACCATTTACTTACACTGGGATGTCAATACGGACCTGAGAAGGGTGTTTCTTGAAGGAAAGCTTGGGGTACATGTAAAAGATATGAGATGCTATTCCACCAATGATAAGGTCACCTTCTTCATACCACTCATGTGGAATATCCACAGGATTATTTCTGCTGCAAACAACCGTATGCACTTGGGGCACCATGTTGGGAAGCAGCAAGAGAAGCAGCAGCAGTAACATATTGATAGCAAATATCCTTCTACACATATATTCTTCTTTATCTCTCTACAATGTTGTTACTATCATCAGCCTGACCTGAATAGGAAGGATTTGGTGACAGCCAACTCTGGCAATGCAGTACGTAAATGGACAGGTATCCACCTTCTCATTAACTTCAACACTGTCAAAAAAAATATTCTGTGAATTCTAAATAAGCTACAGTGATTTGAAATCTTACCTATACAATGAAAGAGGGGAAAAGATTGAAATAGCAGAGCCTATTTTGATTTTTTATTTCCCATTCTGCCTTGTGGAGCTTTGCCAGGTGGATTGATTATAATAATTTTAATAATTACATGGGAGATAACCATTTGTGCAATGTTTTTGGACTCTATGGTGCATCATCAGTAGGAGAGCTGCCGAAGTAAACATATCTGTCACATCACAAAATCATTGATTAGGAAGAGACCTCCATGGTCATCTAGTCGAACCTCCTGACTAAGACAAGAAATTGATAAGTAAAATAACCCATTTATGGGCAGGAATCAATCCTCTTCCTAGAATACATTGTTTACACACTCTCTCTCCTATGTAACACTGCCATCCACCCTGCTAACTGGAACTTGCAGAAAATATGGGAGAGAGTCCTAACCATATCCAGATGTATGGACCCAAGTGAATACCGTCTAGCCACTTTTGAGAAAGAAACAAAGTATGAAGAAATGTGGCATGCATGAGGACATCTCTGCCATCATTCTCTCACTCTGGTAAAATATGTAGATCAGAAGAATGACAGGATAGTCCCATCCATGTAAACCAATGATAGACAATGCTGTTCCCTCTGGATTTTGCTGCATTACAGCTTCCTCCCTCCCTGATAATAATGGTCTGTTGTAAAGGGATGGGAGTTGTAGTCCAGCAACAAATGGAGGAAAACAGATTGGCTACCTCTGGTGTAAGGGAAAGTGTGGTTTGGAGAAATAGGCTTCATCTATGATGTGATCTTTATCTGCCAGGAATGTGTCATATAATAGATCCCTTTGAGTCTGGCACATTTGCTGAGGCAACAACTGTGATTTCCTGACTCCTATGCAAACTCCAGATCAGTCCAGAAATGAGATTCTAGGAGTTTAAATGTCCCAGTTCACCCTCATAGTTTTTAGAATGGTTGTTTTAGTGCATTGAGTTTCTAGTGGAAGGCCCATATGATTTCCAATTTGGAGCACTTTTGAATGCTCCACTCCCATTAGTTTGTGGAGGTGCAAAAGAGGTGGGTAATTATCTACATATAATGAATACAATAAATGAATACATAGATGTTTGGGCTTCAAAATGAGTCACACAAATAATGATGCATAATTTAACAGAATTAAAGTGCACAGGACTTTGTAACTTTCCATTCATTTCTTAAAAGAAACAGTGTGTGTAAGGATTATGGTCGGTTGGTAAATAGCATAGATTCATTTCTTAAGGGAATTTTTTATGTGTGATGGCAAGCCTTTTCAGTTGGCTAAACCCATTCCAGTAAACAGTGCCGAGATCTGTTCCCTAAATCAGACAAGCTACTGTGCCTCACAGTGCTATGTCTATACCTCTTATTTCTGTACCTGTATTTCTATTTCTCTACCTTTGCCCATTATGAAGGCTGGTAGAGTTCTGTTCAGATTCCCATTAGTCCAAACTATAGCTGCCGCTAGGGTTGCCCTACGTCAGGAATTTCCAGGAGAAATAAGCATCCAGTGAAATTAGTGTCCGGGAGGGAATTTTGGGAAACCTGCAAAATGTCCAGCTTTTTGCCAACAGAACCAGGAAGTGTGTGTTTGATTAACACCTGTGCTACTTCACGCTCCCTTCCTGCCAGGGAAAGAGGGGCTACTCAGGAGGAACAGGGAGAGAGAGAGGAGCAAGATAGTGTTTCCTCCAGAGAAGGGGGGTCGCTGGGTTACAGAGAGCAGCCACCGATAATTTCTACTGATTCATCTCCCAGCTCAAGCCCCCATCAGGAATTGTCACCGGAAGAGGGAGAGGTGCCAGGCTATAGGAGGGCAGGGCAAAGACCAAGAGCAGTCAGTCTCAGACAGGAGGAGGAGACGATGGGGGGGGGGAGGCGACGCAGACGTCATTTCAAAGTTCCCAGCCGTTGGTTTTGTTGGCGGGCAAGACAGAGCCCGCCACTCCGAGAAACTGAAAGTAACTGACCAGACGTATTTCAGAGACTCTGTAACTACATTATGAAAATAAACAGTTTTAGCTTACCAGAGAGCCTGTCGTTTCACATGAGCAACCTCTAAAGGGGGGAGCAATCCCGTGACACTTCCTTATAGTCACTTTTAACTGCTTGTCTTTATTTCTATCTCCTTTTAAGTTTATGTGAGTCATAATCACTTTTAACTATTATCTTTTATCTCTTTGCTCTCTACGTCCTATGTGCCTTATTTTATTGTCATGTTTTTATCATATGCTGGTCTGCGACCGTAATAAAGTTTGACGATGATGATGATGTGTAACAGCTTTTGCCTTATTTGGGTGAATTCCTAAAACAGCTCAAAGGCTCAACAACCTTTGTGTCCAGAATTTTGCTTCTTGAAATATGGCAACTCTGCCATATTTTTTGTGTATTTTTATTCACCTCGAAAAAAGTGTACTACTGGGCTGTAGCTCAGAAAAATTTATTTTCATTAAAGATAGTAGTGATCAACCAGCAGATTGGAAGAGTAATCAATCCAGTGGTGTGGGGTACAAGGCATGGAGGTGAATCATGAGAAATCAGGCTTTTACATTCTCCATGGAAGATATAGTTGATGATCAGAAAGGTCTCAAACTACAAACAGGTTGTGCATTGTGGAGCAGCTTCCACTTCTTGCCTGTTATCCATCCCCAACAGCCCTAGATCATTCTGTGCCATACAACCCAAACCAGAGAAAGCCATGGCTACTCCAACTCAATATGACTGATGCCCAAATCCTTCCAAATAAGCATAATTTGGATGGAGACTTGACTGAATCTAGTGCATGGTCCTGATAGATTGAGCAATGCTCTCACTCAGTATAAAGCAGCTTCCAATGTTCCCCTTCCGCTTTCCTCTCTCTGCAGATTCCTAAGCACCCCACATCTGCTCAGGAGTTTCAGAACCTATTGGGAAAGTGAATGCGGGAGAAGTAGAGTAAGGGAAGCTGTAGGAATTCGTATTGATGGATATGTTGGATTTCATCCATAGCTTCTTTCATAAACATAATCACTGTTCATTTCCACCTCATATGTAACTATGCTGAATACCAAGAACATAAATGATAGGACAATCTCTTCTGTTATTTTAATCTTTTCAGGTCACTTCATTTCTTGGAAAACCATGGTGAAATTACCATGCTAACATGTCTACAGTCTAAACAAAGAAAAAGCAAACAATTCTGTTACTTACATATTTCTCCGTATCAGTGGCTCTCTCTTATTCAGCTCAGGCCTCAACACAATTATGTAGCATTTAGGGGAAAAGATGCAACCTAACAGGCCAGCACTGGAAGCCAAGATGGAGAAGATCTCCACAGCCACCATCTAAGTTTGGCTACATTGAGGGGTGGCATTTCAATATGAGAAGGAAAATGAGAGTACTCCTAAATGTTGTTGTTGTTGTTTTTTTTTTTTAGAAAATAAGCACTGGATAAAACAATCTCTTCTGTTATTTTGATTATTTCATTTAACTTCCCTTCCTGAAAAAACCCACAGTGAATTTACCATGCCAACAGGCCTACAGAGTCTAAATACAGAAATGACAAATGATTCTGTTATTTACATCTTTCTCCGTATCAGCTGCTCTCTGTTATTCAGCTCAGGCCTCACTACAATAATATAGCATTTAGGGGAAAAGATGCAACCCAGCAGCCCAGCACTAGAAACCAAGATGGAGAAGATCTCCACAGCCACCATGTATTTTCCTCTGGTGCTCAAGTATGTTGGAATAAAGGAGAACCAAACACTGCAGAAGACCAACATGCTGAAGGTGATGAACTTGGCTTCATTGAAGCTGTCTGGCAACTTCCTGGCTAGGAAGGCCACAGTGAAGCTGATAATGGCCAGGAAGCCCATGTAGCCTAAAACAACATAGAACATGAGAACTGACCCTTCATTACATAATAGTATTATTTCTTCACTCATTGAGCGCATATCCACATCTGGGAATGGGGCAGAGGTTGCCAGCCAGAAGACACAGATTCCTACTTGAATCACAGAGCAGGAAAGGACAATGGAATAAGCCAGTTTTTTGCCTACCCACTTCCTGATTTTGGAATCTGGCTTGGTAGCCATGAATGCCAAAACCACTGAAATAGTCTTAGCCAAGATGCTGGAGAGGGCCACAGAGAAGACAATGCCAAAAGCCGTTTGTCGGAGTGGGCAGGTTGCCTTATTAGGCATTCCAATGAACACCAAGGAGCACAGGAAACACAAGAGGAGGGAGATGAGGAGAATGTAAGTGAGGCTTCTGTTATTGGCTTTGACGATGGCAGTGTCCCGGTGCTTAATGAAAATGCCAAGTACCATAGCTGTGATCAGAGAGAATAAAAGCGCAGAGAAAGTTGAAACAATGGCCAAAGTTTCACCAAAGAATAGGGTGTTTGGTTTCTTGGGAATGCACTGATTCTTCTTCTCATTTGGATGTTGATCTGGAGGACATCTGGCACAGGTTTCTAATCCTGAAAAAAAAGGTTGTATGACTATTGGAAACAATCCAGAATATGCTTAAGAGTTTTTCTTAAAAAAAAAAAATCAACAGTCCCCTTAGCATATCGTTTCCACAAGGTAATGTTTTAAAAGTTCTAGTCCAAATGCTTGTGCCCTCGATGATTTGATTATAAAGTCATGCATGAAATCTGACATTTCCTATATGGAGAAAATATGTTTTAGTGATCCTCCTCCATTTTCTTAGAACCACAGATTAAATGTGAAAAATATTTCAGCTATAAACTTGGAAGCAATAGAGGTGTTTTTTATTGGATTTTAACCCTGTTCCCAAAGATCCTTGTTCTTAGAGAAAAATCCACCACTTCCCCAAAAGTTTAGTGTCTTCCAGGACAGAAAGCATGTACAAATTTTATGTCTTGTTGTATCAAAACAGAGGGGCGGATCTATACCCATGGTTTATATTGTTAAAATGTGTTATTAAAATGTGGCAGCACAGAAGTGAACCACCATCAATGAGAAACTGCATTAAACATTATTATGTTTAAAATTATATGCAGTGATGTGTAGAATATCAATGTACATAGATACAGCGATGGAAAATCTTTACTTTACATATTAAGTTCACATCCTCATGGTATACTCTGTTGAAGGTTAAGATAATTTCTTCATAGTGGCTGCTTTTACAGAGACAGAAAGAGATTATTCTACTATTGTTAATAAACAGCATTAATTGAGACTATACAGAGCAACTCGCATGAGTTTGGTCAAACTGCGGGAGGCAGTGAAAGATAGGCGTGCCTGGCGTGCTCTGGTCCATGGGGTCATGAAGAGTTGGACACGACTGAACGACTGAACAACAACAACAACATACAGAGCAAACCCCATTTCCGATTTGCTCAGAATTTACTAAAATAGCTTGTATATGGTAATATGGCATCTCTCACCCTTCTCATTTGAGAACATCCCATGAGGACAAGGATCACAATCATAGCAACAAAACTTCTCCCCCTCCTTCTTTTTCTTCTCATAACCAGGAAGGCAGTTGGCATTACATAAGGAAAGGGGTGGCACCTATCCCAAAGAGACACGAAAAGGTTAATATTAAGAAAATGTTTTAGGGGATTCATCTAACATCAGGTGATCTACCAGTAAGTAGGTGGGCCAGAAATGTTAATTGTAGGATCCATATGTGCCCAGGTGGCACATACAGTGGGAGAAAAACTTACAGTACTAAGCATCATATGAACACAAGAAGATTATAATGTTGATACCTAGATTGACCATTGCTACAACCATCAGATAATTTGATCTAATACACTACTAATTATTTCTACAGCCTCATGCCCTTTACTTCTGGAATTTCTCTTGATGTCCTGTTAGTGAGCTTCATGGAGTTGGGATCTGGAGGTAGTGAATTACTGCGGTCTTGCTTCTATTTGGATGGCCACTACCACTTATTGGAAAAAAGAGAGGCAGCGAAGATGGTGCGCAGATGTATTGGGGTTGTGATGGACTGGCTTTATAAAACCAACTTCATAAAAAGCAGGGAACTACAATACAATGTGTACATAAAATAAGTTGGGACTTTTTCAAAAAGATACATTTCCACCCTTTTTCCAATGACCTAATGCTGACAAGCCTTGCATTGAATAAATCAGAAACATTTGTTAAACCATAGTAGCAAAGATCCTTTTAATACTCTCAATATATGCAAAAGAATATCTTGATACACAAGGACTTGGGAATGGGATTTAGCAAATATTTGGTTAACAATTCTGGAAGGAAAATAGATGTGGGCATTAAAATGTTCTAATAATGTTTATTAGTGTGAATCTGAAAGAGAACTATCTTAAGTTAATATCCCATTGGTACTTAACTTTACATAGAATTCATTATTTATTTTTTATTTATTGAGGTATAATGGAATTCTGGAAGATCTAATGCATATCTTATGAATTTTTAAAATAATGCCTTTCTGGACTGAAGTACTGAATATTTCTCCTTCAGAAGTCAGCTGTGGTTGAACTTTTCCCAGTGCTGTTTTTCTTTACCATTATATATTCTCAAAGCAAGAACAATCATATTGCTAACCTTTAGTTCTAGTAAAACGCAGAATTGCTTGTGAGGATATTGATGCCTTCTATGCAGATGAATGGACGGCCGGGCTTCTAGCTACTTTGAGCAAGGCATGATTTGGGGGGCTCCCCTTGGGCCTGGGCACATGGCCAGGGCCAACCTGACAAACACCCCTGCTTCTATCATTCCAACTTGACACTAGAGTTTGAAGAGGTGTCAGAAGATTACAATGTTAGCATTCAATCTAATGCTACTAACCAGAGAACCGCCTTGGCCCAAAAAGCATGTTGGACAACACTGTCTTATAGCCATTGGTCCTTCTTGGTTTGACAATTGTGACATGTCTCCTGTGCATATTGCTCTTTTTGATGATGTGGTTCATTTGTTTATTTATTAAAACAATTATTAGTAGCAGCATTATAACTAGTGTCAGCAGAAGTTGGGCAGCACTTCCCTTTTCACCTCAAGGGGCAAAAATACGTGCTCTCCCACCTGTGTGCAGTGATTTCCTTACCTGAGTGAAGACTCTGTTCCATTGAATTCCATCCCCATTCATGGAGAGCTCTTTGCCAGGAGGGGCCTGAGGATCCAGCTTTCCGACTTTGATCCCGACATATGAATTATTTGGGAAAGTGACCAGGTTTGTAATATCAAAGCCAGCTGCTAATTCTCCATGTTCATTGAATGTGATTTCATCCCCAGCACTGTTGTTGAATGAGATCCTTTGCAGCAATGAGTGGAGCTAGGTGGAAAGAGAATCAGAAGTCCTAGAAAATATTGTAATAGTCTTTACAAAGATAAATATTTTTCCCAGAAGGAATTAAGTTATTTTCCTACAAGAGTTAACCAGTTGAGTTCCCAATGGAGAGCACCCAAATTTCAATAGCAGATACAGGAAGAGAGGGAAATCACGAATCGACTTCCGGTTGAGTGCGGAGCCACCATCAGTCGCAGGTTTCGCTCGGCTGAGCAAACCTGAGTGCGGCAGGGACGGGGTGTCTTCTACAGCGCAGAAGACCCCCAAGGAACCCCAAATCGAGAGTTTTGGGGGCATGGTCGTCCGGCGGGTGCCAGAAGGGTGCTCCTCCCTCCCCGGTAAGGCTCTGTTTTGAGCCCCCGAGAGCGAGGGAGTGGAGCCCCGGCATATCGGACATACCGCTTTCCCTGCCTGCACGAAGCTGCGATACTGAGGGGCTACAGCGTTTCAATTCTTCCAAGTAAATAAAAAATGGACAAATGAACAAATCTGAAGAGAAAACTGTAAGTAATTTGATTTGATTTGGCTTCGGAGGGGATTCTAAAAACGGAAGTCAATCCCTCTCTGCTGAGATTAAGAGACAGTGCGACTTTGTAACTGAAGCTATTTTCAATGCGATTGAAAC
This sequence comes from Lacerta viridis, assembly GCA_900245905.1. Classification (NCBI taxonomy): domain Eukaryota; kingdom Metazoa; phylum Chordata; class Lepidosauria; order Squamata; family Lacertidae; genus Lacerta; species Lacerta viridis. Next base: position 33,494 of record OFHU01002253.1, on the reverse strand, counting down.
AAAGAAACTTTTGTAAGGGTGTTTTTAGTTTTAAAAGTGGATTGGATCTATTTTCCTCTTTCCCGGAGGTCCAGATGGAGTGGATATTATAAATTCTAGCAATGATTAAAAATAAAAATGGCGTACTTATGCAGTAAGGATCTACGTAGCAAGAAATAAATTGTTGTGACTAGCAACTTGAAGCTCGACCTTGAAATGACAAAGGGAAAACTGTCCTCGCGGTTTGTAAAGCAAGCTTTGGAACTTTTGCAGCAAGTAGCCGTGGGAATCAACAGCATTGCACAATTGGCACATAAAGAATTGGAGATTGAGACTGTGGACAATTTGGAGGACTTTACATTGGAACAGAAGGAAAAGGAAGAAGGGAACAGTGACAATGCTGAAAAAGAGGAGCTGGAACAGGTTACAACAATTGGAGCTTTTACGCAAGACGAATCTGACAGTGTTAAAGACTGGTTCCTGTTGCCATTGGATTGTGAAAAGACTACAGGCCTGCGATTAGTTGGACAGTTACAGGATTTTCTTTTTTATGTCTCATGGGCCGGGTTCTTTGAAAGGGAGGGTATAGGGTAAAATATCAGAATTTAAAAACGAAATGGTATTTCATTATGGTTATGACAATTGGATATGGACACTGCGATAACGGACAATGCTTTGAAAGATAAACTCTGGGACCATAAGGGAGGGAGGTGCATGAGTAATATGAAAAATTTTGGTTAAGATAATGAGAAATTACAGAAGTATTTTGAGGCGGAGGTAGAGAAATGTTTAATAGGTAAAATGATGAGATGGATTTTAAATTAGAGTTTAAAGGTAAATAAAGCTGGAACTATGTAATAATTTGGAAATCAGTAAGAGGGGGACTGAGGAAGTCATTGTAAAGGAATAAAGATTGGAATTTAATTGACTGGCCCGGGAGGAGGGTCAGCGTGCTGTGCTTTGGAAAGTATGTGGTTAAATGTAAAATGATTTTTGCTACCTCTGTGAGAGGGGGGTTTGGTGCGTATTGCTCCCCTCGGTGGGAGAGGGGGGAGTCTGGAGTGTTTAACCATGTATTATAATGTATTGGCTTTAATTGGGTTTTTTTTTTAATTGGAAAATCTAATAAATTCTTTTTTTAAAAAGGAAATCACGAATCAGCATAAACTCAGAAGTCAAGATGCCTCCAGGAAGATAAATAATGGAGGCATAAGGCTATAGGTGTTTTTGACCCTGTCAACCATGCTATCCTCCTGGACCATTTTGGAGGGCTGGGAGTTGGAAGCACTGTTATGCAGTGGTTCTGCCCCTTCTTTCTGTGTCATGTCCAGAAAGTAGTGGTGGGAGATGAGTGTTTGGACCTCTGGGAGCTCATTTGTGGTTCTGCCCTCTCTCCCATGCTTTTCCATCTCTCATTTAAACTATAACCAGTGAAGGCAGTGAACATCCTGTTGGAGTGTCTGAAGGAAGTTAGGGGGTGGATGGTGCCTAGTGAATTTAGATTGAGTCCCAACAAGACAGAAGTACTGTTTCTGGGAGATGGGGCGGTAGGTGTGGGGGATTCCCTAGTCCTGAATGGGGTAACTGTGCCCCTAAAGGAGCAGGTGTGCAGCCTGGGAGCCATTTTTGGACTCAGAGATGCCGATGAAGGTTCAAATTAATTCTGTGTCCAGGGCAGCTGTCTACCAGCTCTACCTGGTATGCCAGCTGAGACCCTACCTGCCTGTGCACTGTCTCACCTGTGTGGAACATGCTCTTGTTATCTCCTGCTTGGAATACTACAATGCACTTTATGTGGGGCTACCTTTGAAGCTGACTCAGAAACTAAAACTAATCCAAAATACAGCTGCTAGACTGGTGACTGGGAGCGGCTGCCAGGACCATATAACACAGGTCTTAAAGGAACTACATAGGCTCCCAGTATGTTTCCAAGCAAATTTAAACTTTTGATGCTGATCTTTATAGCCCTTAGCGTCTTTGTTCCTATATATCTGAAGGAGCAGCCACACCACTATCATTCAACCCGGACACTAAATGCAAAAATTGAGGTTACAGGGAGCAAGGCAGAGGGCTTTTTAAATATATATATCCACAACTGCCTTTTGGAAAGCCCTCCCATCAGAAGTCTACAACAATCTGACCCAAAACAACTGTTCAAGGATGAGAAAGGAAGGATGATGACACTACAAATAACATTACTAGGTGAAAAAATTGTGATCATGGGAATTTATTCACCGAAGGAAAAAACATTGGAATTTTAAAAAGAATTAGAAGAAAAAATGTTTGAATTTATGTATCAAAAGATAATATTAATCGGGGATATGAATTGGGTAGTCTCCTTAGAGATGGATAGGACAATACGGAGAACTGATTCAAAAGAAGGTAGACTACCTGTACCTTTTTTAAATGTGGTGGAGAATTTAATACTGACTGATATTTGGGGATTTAAACACCCATTTGACAGAGAATACACTTCCCCCCCAAAAAAATTTATCTGTGGGAAATAGCGACTTGATATGTACATCAAATGAATTAACATAATACAAACCAAATTATCAGTGTATATGTATCCAAGTTCTGAGAACCACTGAAGAAGCCCATAGTCTTTCGTGGGAGTGTGGTATCTGCAAGCCCCAATCAAAGGGACCCATTGGGGGCACTAAAAGCCTGCTAAACTACAGGATTGCCTGGGCGAAACAGGTGAAAAATGCCAACACCCTGTCTCTTCATCTTTATGTACATCTTTATCAATGTCTGTTTGTAATATCATCAACACCTCATGCTTTTGGAAACCACAGTGAACTTACCTTTGTTGATATCTTCAGGAATTTATTTAAAGGAAATCTAAAGACTGAGTTTAACATCTGGAAGACATACTAGAATTAGATATTTAGATGGTATCAAACTTTTTGAAAACACACACATTCTAATTAGAAATCTGTCTGTTTTCAGATTTGTCAGGTTATAAGTCCTTGTGGCTTTTGTATAAGACTTTATATATTTTTCTCAGAACTTTGATGACTAATATATGATTAAGAATTTTAATCCCATAGCACATTGTCTTGAGTCATTATTCCACTTGGGGGTCGCCTGGGGCTGGGGGGACTCCTCCTGTCCACACAATATATATCAATACAGCACACAACACTGAATACTTTACAAGGTGAACACTTTATAAAAGGAAACATTACCTGCCAAGGCTCTACATTCTGAGAAGAGAGTCTGTCTCCACCCTTTATCCTTTTGCGGTTGGCTTCAGATGAGTACCTAATATGTAAGGCATGTGCCAGAGCATAGACAGCATTATAAATACTGTAGCTGTGGCCGGTCATGCTCATCTCAAAAAATGGGGCAGGAAGGCTCTCCAGCTTCTCCTCTCCAGTACATGTGTCTGCTGACACAGTGGAATTTGAAAGTGAACAAACGAATGCTTGTTCCCAAAAATCATTGGTAAAACCACCCGCATCTGCCCTAGAAGGCTTTACACTCCTCAGAAACTCTGAGAAGTCTTGAATGTCTTTGGAGTGAATCGCAAAGGAGATAGAACCATGGCATATTTGTATATTTATTTCAAAAAGTTTTTTAAAAAAAGTTAATGAGAAATCAATTTGGGCTGTTGTAATCCATACTTTTCCTACACGTTGCTTCCTCTTAGATGGAGGCAATATCAGCTGAATCATATTCCTTACCTCTATAGTAATAGATAGCCACAAAATAGATTCTCCATATATAACAACCACATTTGCTTTGCTTGACATGAAAGCTGGGGACAAAATCCCTGTGTCACCCACCATATCCAGTATGTTACCAGTGAAATGCGGAAGATCTTCATTTTTTTCTGTGAATTCTGAACAGATTCCATTCTGGAAAAGCATTGGTTCAATGATCTTCAAGAAATGTTCTCCAGCGTCATTATTTGGGGTGATTAACCCAACCCATTTCCATCCAAAATGCAGAAGTAACTGGATAATTCCCTTGTACTGAAGATCTTCATTGGGGACCATGCGGTAGAAGGAAGCAACTTTGACTTGATCATTTGTGGCTGGTTCAAATGAACCATATGAAATCTGAAAAAGGAAAAATTCAAACCTTTCCATGTGAAAACAAGAATTCAAAACATACTCATTTATCTGAATATAAATCCTGTATATCCCATATCTACTAATTTGAGACAGGCCAGACCCTTATTTGCATAGAAACTTTATTGCTAAAAACAAACAAAAACAAACGAATATTACTCATTTATTTTTGTAGATGTTAAATCTAATTATGATGTGAGTCATCACAGCTGCATACTTGTACACAAAACTTCTCTCCAAGAACAGGAGAGCTTTTATCCTTGCCCAGCCTTCAACAATACTCTAAAGTGGACCAGGAGAAATACAAGCAATTGATCAGGTTCTTTTTGTCTATAATCTTTATAACACTTGTAGAGAGAGGTTGATGGCATTTCTACTAAGAACTCTCATGGGAGGATCTCCTGGAAATCCTGAAGATTTTCTGACTATTATGCATTTTATTCTTCTGTGACCACAATAAACCATATCCTATAAAAGTAAAATAGCAGCAAAAATTCAGGCAACTAAAAAGAAGTCTAGTAATGCAGCAGAAGAACACCATATTGGTAACACTATATCCCTCCCCATATGCCTCGAAAATAACAATAAATTGTTTTTTGATTAGCCTCTGGAAGTGGACAGTACTAAACATCATCATACGATACGGTACGGTACGATATGATACGATAATCTTTATTGTCATTGTCCCATACGGAACAACAAAATTGAAAAATCTACATCTGACATGCAAAAACAGACAAGCCTACTATCCTGAAAATGCCTATCGACTCATTCCCCATCTCGCCTATGCATAATTAACTTCCTAAATTTTATACCCTACCTGATTAGCCCCCCTAAAAACTCTGATACCCCACAACTAAAAACAAACACTCCCTTAGAGACTGCCTTACACTGCGTTAAAGCCAAAATCGCTTTTTGGATAGAAACTGTTTCTCAGGCGGCTAGTCCTGGTCTTTATAACCCTGTACCTTCTTCCAGAAGGCAGAAGCTGAAAGAGATCATTTCCGGGGTGCGCACTATCCTGCACTATCTCTGCAGCTTTCTTATAACACCCGGAGCCATAGATTTGATCCAAGGTGGGAAGAGTGCACCCAATTACTCTCTCCATACTCTTTACAACCCAGGACAGCATTGTTCTTTCCCTGACCGTGCAACTCCCAAACCACACACATAGACCATAAGTTAATACACTCTCAACAGTACAATGGTAAAATGCCATCAACAGGTCCTTTGGGAGATTATTTTTCTGGAGGATTCTATACAGGGAGGGGATCTTATGATTCCTACAGAGAGGGACATTGTTGTCTCAAGTTGTTTATGCCTCTGTAAGCCAGTTTCATCATGATGAATGGGGACTGCTATACTCTTATGCAGCTATTGCAGTGCTTTCAGGCATCATGTAATGTGAACCTACCAAGGTGCCCCATTTATCAAACTGGAATATTCAAACAATTTTCCATTAAGTATACTGTACACACATTTTATAGAACCTGGGTCACTTCATGTACATTGTTGGGTACTAATATTATACCCCCCAAATATATCCATATATGACAATCCATTTCCCTTTTCCATTTTACCACTTCATATTTATGCATCAACAGATTACTATTGGAAGGAGAAAAGAGTGAATCATGTTATGAAATACCAATTCTTCAATACCCATATTCTACCTGTGGAATCTTGTAGAGACCTAAGACATCTGCCATGGATGAGGAGGTTTCAGAGCTAAGTCCCCCAATGACTCCTACTACATTTTTCTGAATGCCACATATGTAGTTGGGGACAAAGTGATGTGATTTAAAGAGTAGATCCAGAGTGGTTCGGTAGGCCATCTTTGAATCAGAATAGCTATCATAGATGTGGAATCCAAGAGTAACATTGGGCAAGATCTTTGGATTCTCATTGATCTCATCAACAGCAAAGACCAAGGCAAGGAGGTGTTGGTGGGACTTGGTCGTCACTCTGCAAATAAAGTGCCTTATTATTTTATAGGCAATTAAACAGTGCACAACACCTAGATCTGAGGGATACAACTGCCTCAATTAAATTGTGTTGAAAATATAGAAATTGTTTTCTGCCTTTAGAGATAATGTTTGGATCTCTCTGCCATCCGAAACAAAATTTTTTTTTTACTTGTCTGAACACATATATTGAGAAGTGATCTTCACTTAATAACCTTCAGTTTTTCTAACCATGCTACTTTTTATCACTAGCAACATGCACTGTTATTGACATCATAACTACACCCCATTGTCAGCTGTTGTCCCTAGCAAAAAAAAACCTAAAAAAAAACTGGTATGAAATGAAAATAAAGTAATTTAAACATGACTTCACTTTTATACTATTATAACTTTAGAAACTCTTTAGGGATGGAGTCAATCAGAATCAGAGTTGCATGCCATGATTAGAGGCAGTCTAATGGTATGCAGTGCACTCTCTGTTCCATCTTTGCTGGGTCAGTTTAAATTTTCATGGCCTGAGGATGTAGTGACTGTGCTTGAAGAATTGAAGCTGATAAATGGACCCCTTGACCCTTGCCCATCTTTGCTTTTAAAATCTAGCTACCGGTATATGGGACTGACTGGCAGTGGCAGACTTTGGTACTATGGCACCCTGGGCAAGGCCAAAATTTTGCACCCACTTGGCACTTCCGAAAGCAGGGTAAAGGTGTGCCAGGCTTAAGAAAGGAGACACAAGGCTCACATGGGTAGGATCCAAGCCCCCCGTCCCAGTTCCCAAAGCTGGGAAAGTGCTAACTAAGCTTTGGGAAGGAAGCAGCAGGACTCCAGGACCTGGTCAGGGCCCATGATGCCTTCCCCAAGCCAAGTGCCTTGCTTACCAGGCTTGGGGACTGCACTCCCAAGGTTCTGTGTCCAATATATGCAAACTGTTCGCAGATCCTAAACATCACCCCTGTGACTAGTGAGGTCTAGCGAACGATCTATGCTTCATTGGAGGATAGAGAGATACCATGTATCTTGAAGCAGGTTATAAAATAGCCTTATAAAATCTTACTATTGGGTTTAATCATCAAAGAAAACCAAGTGCTTTCTAGTCAGATATAAATGTAGAAAGAATAAATGAAATGATCTTAAGAGCCATTTACTTACATTGGGCTGTTAATAAAGGCCTGAGATGGGTGTTCATGGAAGGAAATGCTGGGGAATATGTAATAGATATGAGACATTATCCCACCAATGATAAGGTCACCTTCTTCATACCACTCATGTGGAATATGCACAGGATTATTTCTGCTGCAAACAACAGTGGTCACTTTGGGCACCATGTTTGGAAGTAGCAGGAGAAGCAGCAGCAACAATATCTTCATCACAACTATACTTCTACACATGGACTCTCCTTTGCCTCTCTACAATATTGTTACTAACACCAGCGTGACTTGAACAGGATGTATTTGGTGACAGCTGATTCTGCCAATGCTGTACTTAAAGAGGCAGGTATCCACCTTCTCATTAACTTCAGCACTGTCACAAAAAAATTCATTGAATGCTATAATTTGAAATCTAACCAATACAATGCAAAACCAAAAGCTGGCCTCACCTCTCCTCCCTTACCTTAGCTTTCAATGAAAACCAGGGTGCTTTTAATCATTTCAGATTTCATTTTTTATTTTTTATTTCCCATTCAGCCTTCTGGAGCTTTCCCACATGAATTGCTTACCATAATTTTAATAATTATAGAGGAGATAATTACTTCTGCAATGTTTTTGGACTCTATGTCGCATCACCAGCAGGTGAACTGCCAAAGTAAGCATATCTGTCACATCGCAGAATCAAAGGTTAGGAAGAGACGGCCACGGTCATCTTGTCCTATCTGCTTGCTAAGGCAGGACATCTAGAACTAAAAACAAACCAAGAAAAAGAAAAACACCCCACCCGTAGACCCATATTTTCCCTAAAAGCTTCTCTATCAAAATGTGTTTATACTAGGGGAGTCAACTGCATCCTTTCTCCATTTGTCTAATTTCCTACTGCTATTGGCCACGACACTTTCTGGCCTATGTAACATTGATTCCAGTTGCTGGATCTTGGAAACAGTGGTGGAAAGGGTCCAAAGCATATACAGACCCTGGATAATACAGTCACAATACATTTGAAAGAACACATATATGCTGTTTGAAGCAGAGTGGAATGTTTAGGAACATCTAAGACAGTGTCAGGGACTGGCTGGACAAGGAAGAGTGATGGCAGCCAGTGGCCTAGGAGGCACCTGAGGGAGATAGAGACTTTGAACCAGGTTCAGACAGGTGAGACAGAGAGGAATCAGCAGCGGAGAGTGAAGGTGAAAGGGAGAGGCTTGAGGTAGCTACAGACATGATAGAGAAGGAGTAGGGGTTTTGTCTTCTGCTTTGCCACACAGCTTCTCCCCCATTCTCAGCACAGGAACAAAGAGTCAAGAAAAGGCTGGAAAAATGAAGAAGAAGAAGAGTTTGGATTTGATATCCCGCTTTTCACTACCCGAAGGAGTCTCAAAGCGGCTAACATTCTCCTTTCCCTTCCTCCCCCACAACAAACACTCTGTGAGGTGAGTGGGGCTGAGAGACTTCAAAGAAGTGTGACTAGCCCAAGGTCACCCAGCAGCTGCATGTGGAGGAGCGGAGACGCGAACCCGGTTCCCCAGATTACGAGTCTACCACTCTTAACCACTACACCACACTGGCAATTAAGAAAAGGTGTGTCACAGTGGGGAAAAAATGTAAGCAGGGAGGTATAAATAGGGGAAGAACGTGGCAGGAACTTAAGCTTCTGCAACTGACCTCCTTAGCTGAGGGATGTGCCGTGTGATGTCTCCTTAGTTACCGAGCTATAAAGTTGATTACTGTCAAGCCCTGCTTGTTTTTGCTTACAGCGTTGAACCACAAATGGAAAGGTTTTTCTGGCAGCCTAACAGACAGAGGTTTTTGAGTCCATGGGTCTCTTCTCCAACTACATCATTTCTGTGGCACCTCTGTGAGGCCGAGGAGCCCAGTTATGTTACCCCTTGCCTGCAGAGCTGACAGCCTCCCACCCTTTTTTCAAACACATTTGGGCGGGGTACAAATAATAATAATAATAATAATAATAATAATAATAATAATAATTATTATTATTATTATTATTATTATTATGCTTGTTCCCTCAGTCTCCTCTCCTCTGCCCTCTCCTTGGGAATCATATAGGCAGCTGATGCTGCTGACCCTGGTTTCAGAGCTGCCCCCTTACCCTAAATAGGGGTGCCTGCTAACACTGCCCCACAGGATCATGGAAAGCACCCCCTGGCCAGTCTCAGAAGCACCATTCATCTGGGGAGCCTGTAGCCAAGGCTGTGTAAGCCTTTGGGAGGGCATCAGGGGAGGGGGGGGAAAGAGGGACAGAGGCCAGTGTTTTCCGTGGCACCCCTGACCATCATTCAAGGGACCCCAAAATACCATGGCACACTGGTTGAAAACCACTGGTTTAAGACATCTCTCTTTTACTCTGGTAGGAAATGATAATTCAGAAGACAGGGTGGCCCAGCAGTGTAAAACAGTGATACGCATTGTTATGCCATCCAGATGTTTTTGGTCTACAGCTTCCATCATCCTTGATAATAATGGGCTGTTGTAAGCTGCTGGGGGCTGTCGTTCAGCAACAGCTGGAGGGCCACAGATTGACTACCCCTGGTGCAAAAAAGAGTGGGGTGTAGAATACATGATTTTTTGAAGTACCGTTGCCATGAAATTGTCACTTTCCATTCATTTCTTAAAATAACCAGTACCTGTAGGGGAATGGTTGGGTTGGTAATGAACATAGAGTCAGTTCTTGTTTGGCTTCCTTGAGGTGTGAAGATGCAAGCAGGAGACTGAAGCTTGAGAGTGGCAGTGGACAAGCTATCTTTGGTTGTTTCTACTGGATTCTTACCTTGTTATTTATCCTTATCTAAACATAAAGTGAGTAACGGAACATATAGGAATTCAAAGTTTTTGGATATAATCCACAATTTCTTAAATAAATACAATCCCATTTCATTTACATCTCATATGCAACTATGCTGGATATCAAGAACATAAATGATAAGACCAGTGATCCCCTCCCCCGAGAGGATGCAGGGAGATGCATAACCCTAAACATTTTGTGAATCAAAGTTTGAGGGGCAGAATTTCAAAATGAGTAGGAATATGAGAGTACCGCTAAACATTTATTTTTTTTAAGAAAGTAAGCACTGGATAAGACAATCTCTTCTGTTATTTTGATCATTTAATTTACCTTCCATTCTTGAATAAAACACAGTGAATTTACCATGCCAACAACTCTACAGTCTAAATACACAAATGACAAATGATTCTGTTATTTACATCTTTCTCCGTATCAGCTGCTCTCTGTTATTCAGCTCAGGCTTTACCACAATGATGTAGCATTTAGGGGAAAAGATGAAACCCAGCAGCCCAGCACTGGAAGCCAAGATGGAGAAGATCTCCACAGCCACCATGTATTTTCCTCTGGTGCTCAAGTATGTGGGAATAAAGGAGAACCAAACACTGCAGAAGACCAGCATGCTGAAGGTGATGAACTTGGCTTCATTGAAGCTGTCGGGCAACTTCCTGGCTAAGAAGGCCACAGTGAAGCTGATACTGGCCAGGAAGCCCATGTAGCCTAAAACACCATAGAACATGAGAACTGACCCTTCATTACATAATAGTATTATTTCTTCACTCATTGAGCGCATGTCCACATCTGGGAATGGGGCAGAGGTTGCCAGCCAGAAGACACAGATTCCTACTTGAATCACAGAGCAGGAAAAGACAATGTAATAAGCCAGTTTTTTGCCTACCCATCTCCTGATCCTGGACCCTGGCTTGGTAGCCATGAATGCCAAAACCACTGAAATAGTCTTGGCCAAGATGCTGGAGAGGGCCACAGAGAAGACAATGCCAAAAGCCGTTTGTCGGAGTGGGCAGGTTGCCTTATTAGGCATTCCAATGAACACCAAGGAGCACAGGAAACACAAGAGGAGGGAGATGAGGAGAATGTAAGTGAGGCTTCTGTTATTGGCTTTGACGATGGCAGTGTCCCGGTGCTTAATGAAAATGCCAAGTACCATAGCTGTGATCAGAGAGAATAGAAGCACAGAGAAAGTTGAAACAATGGCCAAAGTTTCACCAAAGTCTAGGACGTTTGGTTTCTTGGGAATGCACTCATTCTGCTCTTCATTTGGATATTCATCTGGAGGACATCTGGCACAGGTTTCCAATCCTGAAAAAGGTGGTTTGACAATTGCAAATATGCTTAAGGGTGTCTTTTTTTTTTTAAAGAAGGAGTCCCCATTGCATTGTATTTTCATGAGGAAAAGTTTCAAAAAAATGCTTGTGTCTTAGAAGATAAAGTCCCCCTCTTGTTAGAGAAAAGACCACCAATTCTTTTCCACCCTCCCTTCCCCAAAACTATAGTTTCTTCCAGTATAGAATGCATGTACAATTTTTATGTCTTGTTGCATCAAAACAGAGGGGCAGATCTACACTCATGGTGTAAATCGTTAAAATGTGTTATTGAAATGTGGCAGCATAGCAGTGAGCCACTGTCAATGAGAAATTTCCTTAAACATTAGAGAATATTATATGCAGTAATGTTTAGAATACCAATGTACATAGATACAGCGCTGCAAAATCTTTACATTACATATTAAGATCACATCCTCATGGTATACTCTCTGGAAGCTTAAGATTATTTCTTCATAGTGGCAGCTTTTACAGAGACAGAAGGGAGATTATTTTACTATTGTTAATAAACAAAATAAATTGAGACTATACAGAGCAAACCCCATGTCCGATTTGCTCAGAATTTACTAAAATAGCTTGTATAGGGTAATATGGCATCTCTCACCCTTCTCGTTTGAGAACATCCCACGAGAACATGGATCACAATCATAACAACAAAATTTCTCCCCCTCATTCTTTTTCTTCTCATAACCAGGAAGGCAGTTGGCATTACATAAGGAAAGGGGTGGCACCTATCCAAAGAGACATGAAGAGGTGAATATTAAGAAAATGTTTTAGGGGATTCATCTAACATCAAGTGATCTATCAGTAAACAGGAGGGCCAGATATGTTAAATTTAGGATCCATATATGCCCAGGCGGCACATACAGTGGGAGAAAAAGTTAAAGCAGTTCTAAGAAGATTATAATGTTCGTACCCAGATTGACCATTGGTACAACCATCAAACAATTTGATCTAATTCCCTATAGTGGTATTTCTGGTTACGAACGTTTCGGATAACGAACTCCGCTAACCTGGCGGTAGCTGCTCCTGTTTGCGAACTTTGCCACAAGATGAGAACAGAAGACTTGTGCCTATTGTGCAGCGGCAGCGGAAGGCCCCATTAGTGAAAGCGCGCCTCAGGATAAGAATGCTTTCAGCTTAAGATGGACTTCTGGATCGAATTCAGTTCATAACCAGATGTACCTCTGTACTGGTTATTTTTTTAAAATGAAACTACAGCCTTGTTCCCTTTGCTGCAGGAATTTCACTTGTGTGGCAATGTCCCTCCCTCCGCGTGTAAAATAAATGACACGTGACACATTATATAAGGTAAATGGGCAGAAAAGGCCACAACTTTATTGGTTACAGAGGTTGAGCGGTATTGGCTTAGGCATTGGATCCTAACCGACTATATCCACCCCCAGCCCGTGTGCTGGGAGTCCGGGAAGGGTTAACCACCAGTAAAGGAGCCCTGTGATGCACATCAACTAGGAATTCCCCCCTGGGGTCGACGATAGGGGTGTGCCTTAGGCCCTTACCTCCTTAGGCTTTGGACAGGGCCACACCCCTGGAAACCTGTAACGGAATACCCTTCAAATTGCGGGGCAGGTGATGGCACAACCTCCCCTCCTCACTTCTACAGAAATATTCCAATGCCTAACTGCCAAAACCAAGAGTTATGACGAATTGCTATGAGGTAGGTGAAAAACCAAATGGCTGGTGCCAATTTGCCAAGTGGAAAAAATTCCTACCAGGCCCTACAACGGCAACCAACCAAAGTCCATAGCAAGGTCATGAAAAGATGAACATAAAGGGCAGGTGGGCGGGAAAAACCAGTGCAGCTGGGGAGCAGAGAAAAACAGGAGGAATTCCCTCCCATGCCCAGCTTAAATAGAGCAGGACACACACCCAGGCCGACCAGATTAGTCGGCCTGGCGAGTGACGCGGCCCAGAATCCCGCTATCCAACCCATGAAGTACATCAAGGGACAGTTTGGCTCCTAGCAACTCTGAGCAAGGTGTGATTCTGGGAGCTCCTTCTGTGCCTGGGCCCATGGCAGAGGTCAACCTGGAAAGCACATCCAATTCAATTCTCAAGTGGCATCAGAAAAACTCATGAAGATTACAATGTTCATTCACAAGGATACAATCAGATTAGCATTCTATCTAATGCTACTAACCGGAGAACCGCCTTGGACAAACAAACATGTTGGACAACTCTCTCTGATAGCCATTGGTCCTTCTTGGTGTGACATGTCTTCTGTGCATATTGCTCTGTTTGATGACGTGGTTCATTTGTTTATTTATTAATAAAATTATAAGTAGCAGCATTATTAGTAGTAGTGGCAGCAGCAGAAGTTGGGCAGAACCTCCATTTTCACCTCAAGTGGCAAAACTACACACTCTCCCACCTGTGTGCAGTGATTTCCTTACCTGAGTGAAGACTCTGTGCCATTGGATTCTGTCCCCATTAATGGTGAGCTCTTTGCCAGCAGGGGCCTGGGGATCCAGCCTTCCGACTTTGACCCTGACATATGAATCATTTGGGAAAGTGACCAGGTTTGTAATATCAAAGCCAGCTGCTAATTTTCCATGTTCATTTAATGTAATTTCATCCCCAGCACTGTTGTTGAATGAGATCCTCTGCAGGAATGAGTGGAGCTAGGTGGAAAGAGAATCAGAAGGCCCATCAAATGTTGTAATAGACTTACAAAGATAAATAGCTTTCCTAGAAGGATCTAAGTTATTTTCCTCCAGAGGTTAACGACTTCAATCAATCTTTCTTTATTACTGTTGTAGACCAGCATAAGTAGGGTGAGTACAGTCAATTAAAATCTGTAAAACATTTTGGAAAGCTAAAAAGTATTAAAACACAAGGTACCATATTTTTCCATGTATATGTCAATGCTCATCTTATATATGGATAGTGAATGCAGAGGGGGAGATGTGCGATTAATGGCTCCAGCAAGGAAGAGATTGGCTGTGACTCAGGGAGATGTGTGCAGCATCCCACATGGACTGCACATGTGTGGACATACACAGTCCACCCAAGATGGTGGGCGTGAGGGGCTGGCACCCCTCCCGACCGTGCGGTGGCGCGGCACTAAGCTCCACCACCTAGCATTTTAATCTTAACCAGTGATGGCAGTGAACATCCAGTTTGGGTGTCTGAATGCACCCTAATTGCCTTGAGACACCCAAACAGGATGTTCACTGCCTTCACTGGTGCCTAGTGGATTGAGATTCAGTCCCTAATGGCTTGATCCATGGGTCAGATTCACATGCATGTCATAAAAAAAAATAGGTATGGCATCCCTTCCTCTTGCTATCTACTTTTTTACTGAAAAGAACTTCTAATTGCTTTCAGTGACTATCAAGTTTAAACGACTATCCCACTGGTTGTAAGGAGGGTTTTGAATGCATCTTGCCTCATGAGTTTGACATTCACCTCATCTTGGAAGTCCAAAAAGGGTTTATTGTGTTTTTAACATTTTGTTGGGAGCTTCCTAGAATGGCTGGGGCAACCCGGCTAGATGGGTGACACATATATAAAAACATAATAAAACATCGAACATTAAAACTTCCCAATACAGGGCTTCCTTCAGATGTCTTTTAAAAGTTGTGTAGTTCTTTATCTCCTTGACATCTGAAGGCAGGGTGCTCCACAGGGAGGACATCACTACAAAGAAGGCCCTCAGCATGGTTCCTGGTTTGACAGACAGACAGACAGACAGATAGATAGATAGATAGATAGATAGATAGATAGATAAATATAGATATATATATAGGTGTAGGTTTAGAAGCTGCTAAAAATGTCAAAATTTGTTCACTTGTACTTTACCTTAATAAAATTGAATTATTATCCACTCCAAACAAACCTTTGTAATTTGTGCATGGTAAAATCCCAATTTTTATGGTCTGGTTTTTAGTAGACTTAAAATCCTTTCCATATTTGGGGCTACCCACATTTTCTTCAAAAGATTTCTTTGCTACCTTACAGTTATGAAAATTTTCAAAAGCAGGGGTTCCATGGCTTAGCTTTTGGAAAATAGGGGGTCCTCAGTAATTAGTTAATTGGAAACCACTGGTCTAATTAAATGCCAGTTGAAATACTGGAACAGTGCCAGTTCTAAATGTTTAAATAATTGAATTTTTCGGACAATTATTAACCTTTCAAGTAGTTGCTGCTATTCTGTCACTAATGAAAGTCTGTGTAATCCAAAATCGGCTTAGTATAATCATAGAAAATAAAACAATTCAAGGTTAATCTTTCATGTATTTATTACTTTTAATTATTTACTTATAGATGAATGCCAGCTCACATTATATTATCAATACAGTGGAGAACACTGAATATTTTGCAAGGTGAACATTTTATAAGAGGAAGCATTACCTGCCAAGGTTCAACATTCTGAGAAGAGAGTCTGTCTCCGCCCTTTATCCTTTTGTGGATGGCTTCAGATGAGTACCTAATATGTAAGGCATGTGCCAGAGCATAGACAGCATTATAGATACTGTAGCTGTGGCCGGTCATGCTCATTTCAAAAAATGGGGCAGGAAGGCTCTCCAGCATTTCCTCTCCAGTACATGTGTCTGCTGGTGCAGTGGAATTTGAAAGTGAACAACTGAATGCTTGTTCCCAGAAATCATTGATAAAACCATCTGCATCTGCCCAGGAAGGATTCACTTTCTGCAGAAAGTCTGAGAAGTTTTGAATGTCCTTGGAGTGAATTGCAAAGGAGATAGCACCATGGAACATTTGTATATTAACCTCCAAGATTTTTTCAAAATAAAATAATATGAAATCAATTTGGGCTGTTGTAATCCACACTTTTCTTCCAAGTTGCTTCCTCTTAGTTGGAGGCAATATCAGCTGAATCATATTCCTTACCTTTATGGTACTTAAAAGCCATATAATAGATGTACTTCCTCCATATATAACAACTGCATTTGGTCTGCTTGCCATGAAAGCTGGGGACAGCATCCTTATGTCACCCACCATATCAAGTATGTTACCAGTGAAATGCATATGATTTTCACTTTTTTCTGTGAATTCTGAACAAATTCCGTTCTTGAAAAGCATTGGTTCAATGTTCTGAATGAAACTTTCTCCAGCTTCATTATCTGGAGTGATCAGCCCGACCCATTTCCATCCAAAATGCAAAAATAATTGGATAAGTCCCTTGTACTGAAGATCTTCATTGGGGACCATGCGGTAGAAGGAAGCAACTTTGATTTGATCATTTGTGGCTGGTTCAAAAGAACCATATGAAATCTGAAAAGGAGAAAAAGCCAAACCTATCCAATTTGAAACAAGAATTCACAACACACTCATACATCTGAATATAAATACTGTTTATCAAATATTTACTAATCTAAGACTGGGCCGACCCCCATTTACATAGGAACAATATTGCTCAAACCAAAAAGCAAACAATATTGTTCATTTATTTTTGTAGATATTAATTTGGATTATTATGGGAGTCATCACAGGTGCATACTTGTACATAGCGTGTTCTCCCTTAAAAGAGAGCACGGGTTGCAGGAGGGTTAAAGGAGCAGCTCCCAGTTGCTGGGCAGTTTTTGGTTTGGCCACAGCTAGCGATTGGTTGGGGCGAGTCGCTGGGGAGTTGGGTATGTTGCCACTTGATGATTGACAGGTGCTGCCTATAAAACCTGTGTTTGTGAAACTCTAGTTTCACTTTTGCTGCGTGCAACGGATCTCCCGCCCGCCCTCCCTAACTTTAGGGAATGGTGTTCTGCTGCTTGACCTTGCTATGCCTGTCATGGGGTTGTCTGCTTTGGAGCAGGAGCCTGGTAGGAATTTGTCCAAGTGGCTGATTGGCTTTTGTCACTGGTTTTGCCTACTGCGTAGCAAATCGTCACAACTTGTAAGGTTGGCGGTTAGGCATTGGTTAAAATTGCTTGCACTAGGGGTCAGGATAGGCTGGGCCTGCCCCTAGTAATGCTGCTTCAGGGGTATGGATAGGCTGGGCCTACCCCTGAATGCGCTGGGCAGGGGTATGGAATTGGCTGGGCCTACCCCTGCAAAAAGGGTATTCTGTTAAAGGAATCCAGGGGCTCTTCTTGCTTTTGTCCACCCCCACCTCAAGTGGTGGGGGGCTAGGGCCACGCAGAGTCCTTGGGAGCATTTGGGGGAGAACCGTGGGTCGTGGCCCGACTCCGTTTTCTCCCTTAGGTGTTTACCCTTTCTGACTTCGCCCTTAAAGCGAATGTCAGCTGTCCCATGGCTGGGGGGACAGTAGTCGGAACCAATGCCTAAGCAACCACTCACATTGGCTGTATTTAAATAAAGTTGTGGCCAAAATTATGCCAAAAACCTTAAACTAAAATTACTGTGTGATGTCTGAGTTACTGGGGTGGGAGCTGGCCGGAAGCCTCGACATGCAAACGGATTCTCTCTCAGGACAGGAGAACCTTTATCCTGCGTTTAACAATACTCTAAAGTAGAACAGGAGAAATACAAGCAATTGATCACGTTTTTTGTCTATAAACTTTATAACACATGTAGAGAGAGGCTGATGTCATGTCTACTAAGAACTCTTGTCGGAGGATCTCCTGGAAATCCTGTACATTTCCTGAATATTGTGCATTTTATTTTTCTTTGACCACAATAAACCATATCTTATAAAAGTAAAATACCAGCAAAAGTTAAGGCAACTAATATGAAGTCCAGAAATGCAGTAGAAAACACCAAATTGTTAACACTATATCCCTCCTCAAATGCCAGAAAAAATAAGAAGAAATTTGTGTGCAATTAGCTTCTGAAAGTGGATAGTACTAAATGTCACCATACGTATACAGGTGGAGGATCCTATGATTCCTAGGGAGAGGGACATTGGTGTCTCAAGTTATTTATGTCTTTGTAAGCCAGCTTCAGGAGGACGTGGGTCGTGCTGTGGTCTAAACCACTGAGCCTCTTGGGCCTGCCTATTAGAAGGTTGGCGGTTTGAATTCCTGTGACAGGGTGAGCTCCTGTTGCTCGATCCCAGCTCCTCCCAACCTAGCATTTCAAAAGCATGCCAAAAAGTGCAAGTAGATAAATAGGTACCACTCCGGCGGGAATGTAAATGGCGTTTGCGTGTGCTGCTCTGGTTTCGGTGTTCCGTTGCACCAGAAGTGGCTTAGTCATGCTGGCCACATGACCTGGAAAAGCTGTCTGTGGACAAATGCCGGCTCCCTCAGTTTGTAAAGCAAGATGAGCACTGCAACACCAGAGTCATCTGCAACTAGACTGAACTGTCAGGGGTCCTTTACCTTTACCTTTTTTTTTAAAGCAAGCTTCATCACTATGAATTGGGACTGGTATACCTCTCATGCAGCTAGGGCAGTGCCTTCAGGAATGATGCAATATGAATCCATCAAGGTGCCTCATTCATACTGGGACAATATTGGGATATCAGCACTATGCAAGACATGATGGAGAGCAGCAATAACCAAGATAGACACAACATCCGGCAAGGACAAGAAGAAATAATATGGAAACAATAAATAAAACACACAGGAAGAATAAGAACATTGATCTTCACTTGCTGTAGATTTATAAATTATTAAATGTTGTAACAGGAATAGAATTTATAAACATTGCTGCTGTTGTATATTGAATTATTATTGCAGTTGGAATGTAACTGGACTAAATAAGAGCTTGGAAGCAGAATTAAATTAAATTATCAAACCTTCATTTCAAGCACTTGGTGGGCCACCTAAATTAAGCAATTGGGTATTTGATTGATTGATATTGGAACTGATGTTATAATTTGCTCTTGATACAATTAGGCATATATTGGAATTTTATCATTGAAAACTGATAAAATTATTTTTATTATAATGATGATGATGATGATGATGATGATGTGCCCCTTTTATAAAACTGAATCTTTTTTAACAATCCTCTTTTAAATATATCATATAAACTTTCTTTAGAACCTAGGTCTTTTCATGCATTTTTGGGTACTAATATTATACCCCCCAAATATACCCATATATTGCAACAAGTTTCCCTTTTCCATTTTGCCACTTCATATTTAGGCATCGACAGATTCCTAGTGGAAGGAGAAAAGAATGAATTATGGCATGCAACAGCATTTTTTCAATATCCATCTTCTACCTGTGGAATCTTGTAAAGACTTAAGACGTCTGCCATGGATGAGGAGGTGTCAGAGCTAAGTCCCCCAATGACTCCTACTACATTTTTCTGAACGCCGCATATGTGGTTGGGAACAAAGTGATGTGATGTAAAGAGCAGCTCCAGAGTGGTTCGGTAGGCCATCTTTAAATCAAAATAGCTATCATAGATGTGGAATCCAAGAGTGACATTGGGCAAGATCTTGGGATTCTGATTGATCTCATCAACAGCAAACACCAAGGCAAGGATGTGTTGGTAGAACTTTCTAATCACCCTGAAAATAAAGTGCCATACTTTCAAATGAAGAATTAAACAGTGCACAACACTTACCGGTAGATCTGAGGGATACAACTGCCTCAATTAAACTGTATTGGAAATATGAAAATGGTTTTGTGCCTTTACAGTTAATGGTTGGATTTCTATTCCACCCGAAACAGATTTTTTATTTGTCTGAACACAAAGATTGACAAGTGATCTTCACTTAATAACCTTCAGTTTTCTAACCATGCTGCTTTTATCACTAGAAACATGTACAGTTATTGAAATCACAACTACACCCCTTTGTCAGTTGTTGTCCCTAGCAAGGCAAACTGGTATGAAATGAAAATAATAGAATTGGCAGTTGTCATTTTGAAAATGAAGGGATACAGGAAGGCAGGCAGGCAGACGAAGGAGGGCAACAAGCAGAGCCGATGGCCAAGGTGAAAGTCACTGGAGGAGCACAAAAGGTGACAAAAAGCAAACCTTGTCAGAGCCCATGCCTCCTTCCCAAAGCCCAGCACCTCGCTTACAGGTTCTGAGACAGCACTCCCATGGCTCTGTGCCCAATGCGTGGCCACTTCTTGCAGACCCCTAACGCTGCCCCTGTGACTGGGGAGGTCTAGCCAGTGATCTATGCTTCATTGGAGGATGGAGAGATACCATGTATCTTGAAGCAGGTTTTGGTGTGTCTCCGCTTTCTAAGTCCTGTTCTGAACCATAAATGAAATAGTCTTATAAAAATCTCACTATTGGGTTTAATCTTCAAAGAAAACGAAGAGCAGTTTAGTCAGATATAAATGTAGAAAGAATAAATGAAATGATCTTAAGAGCTGTTTACTTACATTGGGCTCTCAATAAAGAACTGAGATGGGTGTTCATGGAAGGAAATGGTGGGGAATATGTAATGGATATGAGACACTATCTCACCAATGATAAGGTCACCATCTTCATAAAATTCATGTGGAATATGGACAGAATTATTTCCGCTGCAAACAAGAGTGTGCACTTTGGGAACCATATTGGGTAGCAGCAGGAGAAGCAGCAGGAACAACATCCTGATCACAAGTATTGTTCTTCAGATGGACTCTCCTTTACCTCAATACAATATTGTTACTATCACCAGCGTGAGTGGAACAGGATGTATTTGGTGACAGCTGATTCTGCCAATTCTGTACTTAAAGGGGCAGGTATCCACTTCCTCATTAACTTCAGCACTCCCACAAGAAATTCATTCAATGCTATGAATAGAAATCTAACCAATACAATGAAAAGAAAAAGCTGGCTTCACTTCTCCTCCCTTACTGCAGCTGTCTATGGAACACTGGGGTTGTTTTAATCATTTCTGATTGTATTATTTATTTCTTATTTCCCATTCTGCCTTCTGGAGCTTTTCCAGGTGAATTAATTATAATAATTTTAATAATTACGGGGGAGATAATCACTTTTGCAATGTTTTTGGGCTGTATGTTGTATCCTCAGTAGAACAGTCGAAGTAAACATATCTGTCACATCAAAGAATCAAAGGTCTAAGGTCATCTTGTCCTTGCTAATGCTGGACATCCAGAACTAAAAACTAACTGAGAAAAAGAAAAACACCCCACCTATAGACAGGCACCCAACTTTTCACTAAAAATTCCTCTATCCAAATGTGTTTAAAGGTGAGCCAACTGCATCCTTTCCCCATTTGTCGAATTTCCTACTGCTATTGGCCCTGACACTCTCTGGCATATGTAACATTGATTCCAGTTGCTAGATTTTGGAAACAATTTTGGAAAGCTTCCAAACCATATAAGGATATAGAGAACCTAGATCAGGGGTCAGCAAATGTTTTCAGCAGGGGGCCGGTCCACTGTCCCTCAGACCTTGTGGGGGGCCGGACTATATTTTGAAAAAAAAAATGAACGAATTCCTATGCCCCACAAATAACCCAGAGATGCATTTTAAATAAAAGCATACATCCTACTCATGTAAAAACATCAGGCAGGCCCCGCAAATTAGCCAGAGATGCATTTTAAATAAAAGGACACATTTTACTCATATAAAAACATGCTGATTCGCAGACCGTCCGTGGTCCACATTTAGAAGGCGATTGGGCCGCACCCGGCCCCTGGGTCTAAGTTTGGGGATCCTTGCCCTAGATAATACAGACCCAAAACTTTTGAAAGAACATATAAATACTCTTTGAAACTGAGTGACATGCTTGGGAACACCTAAGAGAGTGTCAGGGACTGATTTGACAATGAAGAGTAGTGGCAGCCAGTGGCCCAGGAGACACCTGAGGGGGAAGGAGACTTTGAACCTGGTTGAGAGTGGTGGGACAGAGATGAATCATCAGTGGAGAGTGAAGGTAAAAGGGAGATTCTTTTTCAAACACCTTCTCTTTTTGCATGTTCCCTCAGCCTCCTCTCCTCTCCCTTCTCCTTGGGAGTCCTCTGGGCAGTTGCTGCTTGTCTCTGAGCTGCTGCCCTACCCCAAAGAGAGGTATCTCCTAACATTGCCCCACAGGGGCCTGGGAAGCTCTCCCTGGCCAGGCCCAGAAGCACCATTCATCTGGGAGCTTGTAGCCAAGTCTGTGCAAGGCAGAGATGAAAGAGGGCATCAGAGGAGGGAGGGGAGGAAAGAGGGACAAAGGCCAGCATTGTCCATGGAACACCTGACCATCATTCAAGGCATCCCAGGATGCCACACTGGTTGAAAACCAGTGGTTGAAAAAACCTCCCACTTACTCTAGTATGAAGCTTCTATCCAGAAGACTGTCCCATCAGTGTAAGACAGTGATAGGCACTGTTATGCCATCCAGATGTTTTGACTACAGCTTACATCATCCCTGATAATAATGGTCTGTTGTAATGTGCTGGGAGCTGCAGTTCAGCAACATGTGGAGGGACAGATTGACTACCCCTGGTGCAAATAAGAGTGGGGTATGGAATAAGGCTCCATCTCTAGTGTGATATTTCTCTGCCAGTACTATGTCAAGTATGAGAGACCTCTGAGTCTGGAGCAGTGTCTATGGCAAGGTGAGTCACTTGCCTCCCTGCACAGCCTTAAGTCAATTAAGCTATGAGTGTAGAAATCCAAGCTTATCCTGGGAGTTAACAAATTGGTTAGAGATGTCTTTTTGTGTGTAGAATTTCTAGTGGAGCGCCCATGTTATTTCCAGTTTGGAGCACTTTTAAATGTTCTGGTTCAATATATTATGAACAATGTAAAAGAATACATACATACTTGTAGGGGCTTCTAAATGAATCACACAAAAATGATCCATGACTTAATAGAACTACTGAAATTGTCATTTTCCATTCATTTCTTAAAATAATCAGTACATGATGGGGAATGTTTGGGTTGGTAATTAACATAGTGTCAGTTCTTGTTTGGCTTCCTTGAGGTGTGATGATACAAGCAGGAAACTGAATCTTGAGAGTGGCAGTGGACAAGCAATCTTTAGTCATTTCTACTGGATTCTTACCTTTTTCTTCATCCTTATCTAAACATAAAGTGAGTATCTTTATTGCCTGGCTCCCTCCATTTACCTGCCCTTACTCTGTGAAGTTTGGTTGCTAGTGCAGTTAGGCATATAGTGAAGACAAAGTATTTCAGATCCAACCTGCTGCAGTTCATGGCTGTTTCACATGAACCAGAAAAATGCCCAGCACACCCAAAATAAGGACAATGTGGCTTGTGGCATAGTCAGATCTGGTACACAGCCCTGCTAGGTAGATTAATGGAATCAGCAAAAGGCAGCTTCTCAGGTTTTTGCATTGCTACTCTTCTCTTCACTCAGCACCCCATCATATCATCAGGAGAGGTTCAGAGACTCTTGCGAAGATATGGGAGGCAAACTTTTGGATACAGGAGGAGAAGAGTAAGGGGATGAGTAGGAATTCAAGCTGCTGGATTTCATCCACAGTTTCTTTCACACACATAATACCAGTTCATTTACACCTCATATGCAACCATGCTGGATATCAAGAACATAAATGATAAGAGTATCTCTACTGCTATTTTGATCATTTCAGGTAACTTCCTTTCTTGAAAAACCACAGTGAAATTACCATGCTAACAAGTCTACAGAGTGTAAATACAGAAATGACAGACTGTACTGTTATTTATATCTTTCTCCGTATCAGCTGCTCTCTGTTATTCAGCTCAGGCCTCACTACAATAATGTAGCATTTAGGGGAAAAGATGCAACCCAGCAGCCCAGCACTGGAAGCCAAGATGGAGAAGATCTCCACAGCCACCATGTATTTTCCTCTGGTGCTCAGGTAAGTTGGAATAAAGGAGAGCCAAACACTGCAAAAGACCAGCATGCTGAAGGTGATGAACTTGGCTTCATTGAAGCTGTCAGGCAACTTCCTGGCTAAGAAGGCCACAGTGAAGCTGATACTGGCCAGGAAGCCCATGTAGCCTAAAACACCATAGAACATGAGAACTGACCCTTCATTACATAAGAATATAATTTCTTCACTCATTGAGTGCATGTCCACATCTGGGAATGGGGCAGAGGTTGCCAGCCAGAAGACACAGATTCCTACTTGAATCACAGAGCAGGAAAGGACAATGGAATAAGCCAGTTTTTTGCCTACCCACTTCCTGATTTTGGAATCTGGCTTGGTAGCCATGAATGCCAAAACCACTGAAATAGTCTTAGCCAAGATGCTGGAGAGGGCCACAGAGAAGACAATGCCAAAAGTCGTTTGTCGGAGTGGGCACGTTGCCTTATTAGGCATTCCAATGAACACCAAGGAGCACAGGAAACACAAGAGGAGGGAGATAAGGAGAATGTAAGTGAGGCTTCTGTTATTGGCTTTGACGATGGCAGTGTCCCGGTGCTTAATGAAAATGCCAAGTACGACAGCTGTTATTAGAGAGAAAAAAAGTGCAGAGAAAGTTGAAACCATGGCCAAAGTTTCACCAAAGCTTAGGACGTTTGGTTTCTTGGGAATGCACTGATTCTGCTCTTCATTTGGATATTGATTTGGAGGACATCTGGCACAGGTTTCCAACCCTGAAAAAAGGTGGCATGATAATTGGAAATAATCCAGAATATGCTTAAGAGTGGTTTTTTTAAAAAAAAATCAGGAGTCCCCTTAGCATTGTTTTTCCATGAGGAAAAGTTTCAAAACTTCAAGTCAAAAGGCTTGTGCCTTAGAAGCTTTGGAGATAAAGCTCCCAAAGAACTTTGTTCTTAGAGAAAAGACCACCAATTCTTTTCCATCCTCCCTTCCTGAAAACCTTAGTTTCTTCTAAGATAGAATGCATGTAAAATTTTTATGTCTTGTTGCATCAAAACAGAGGGGCGGATCTACACTCATGGTGTAAATTGTTAAAATGTGATATTAAAATGTGGCAGCATAGCAGTGAGTGACCATCATTGAGAAACTGCCTTAAACATTAGATATTTACAATACAGATTAAGGTCACATCCTCATGGTATACTCTCTTGAAGGTTAAGACAACTTCTTCATAGTGGCAGCTTTTACAGAGACAGAAGAGAGATTCTTCTACTATTGTTAATAAACAGTATTATTTGAGACTATACAGAGCAAACCCCATTGCCGATTTGTTCAGAATTTACTAAAATAGCTTGTATAGGGTAATATGGCATCTCTCACCCTTCTCATTTGAGAACATCCCACGAGAACATGGATCACAATCATAACAACAAAACTTCTCCCCCTCTTTCTTTTTCTTCTCATAACCAGGAAGGCAGTTGGCATTACATAAGGAAAAGGGTGGCACCTATCCAAAGAGACATGAAGAGGTGAATATTAAGAAAATGTTTCAGGGGAATCATCTAACATCAAGTGATCTATCAGTAAACAGCAGGGCCAGATATGTTAACTGTAGGATCCATATGTGCCCAGGTGGCACATACAGTGGGAGAAAACTTACAGTACTAAGCATCATACAAACACAAGAAGATTACAATGTTCATACCTAGATTGACCATCAATGCAACCATCAGATATTTTGATATAATACTACTACTGGTTATTTCTTTTGAAGGAACTACATCCTTGTGCCCTTTGCTGCAGGAATTTCACTTGATGTCTCCTTAGTCAACTTCAGGGAATTGGGATTTGGAGGGAGTGAATTACTGTTGTTTGGACGGTTCCTACCTCTTATACCATTGGAATAAGGTGAAGATGAAGTGAAGATGATCGGCAGATGTATTGGGTTGGTTGTGGACTGGCTTTATAAAACCAGCTTCATGGAAAGCAAGGAACTACAATACAATGTGCACATAAAATAATTTGGGATTTTTTAAATAAGAATTTTATTAAATTTCTACAATATAACAAAAAGATAAGAAACAGTGAAACACACTAAACAAAGAATAACAAAGATACAAAATAAATTACAAAAATACAAAATGCAAATAACAACAAAAACAACAACAAAATCTATAATAACTATAATCATTCTAGTCCTTAACATTGTTAATTGACTTCCTCGCGTCCTCTCCTTCTGCATTCATTGTATAACACCGTTAGTAAATTATTGACATCTTATAATCATCTGACACAAACTAATCTTATTCTTAATCTAATTTCTTATCAAACTTCTATCTTTTTCTAATCTTATCAACTTTCTATAACTGTAACCTCACTGATCTTCTAGTTCAATTCTCAGATATTGATCTTAGCATAAGTTTTTAAATAGTCTTTAAATTTCCTCCAATCTTTCTGTACCGCTTCATCCCTCTGGTCTCGGAGTTTCCCGGTCAGTTCTGCGAGCTCCATATATTCAATCATTTTCATTTGCCATTCTTCCACCATTGGTATTTCTTCGGTTTTCCAGTTTTTAGCTAGTAAAATCATTGTGGCTGTTGTGGCATACATAAAGACTGTCCTGTCTTCTTTGGGAATTTCATAGTTTGCCATGCCCAGTAAGAAGGCCTCTGGTTTCTTACTAAACTTTTTTCAATTCATTATATATTTTCTCCCATAAGTCTCTTACTTTAGGGCATGTCCACCACATATGAAAGAAGGTACCTTCTACTTGCTTACATTTCCAATATTTATTACATAAACCATGTTATATTTTTGCCAACTTTACTGGTATTAAGATACCATCTATATATCATTTTCATCACATTCTCTCTCAACATATTACAAGCTGTAAATTTTATACCTTCCTTCCACAGTTTTTCCCAATCCTCCAGCATAATATCATGTCCAACATCCTTAGCCCAGTCAATCATTACCGATTTAACCATTTCATCTTTTGTATGCCACTCTAGCAGTAATTTATACATTCTGGAAAGATTTTTAACCTTAGGTTCTATCAGTTCCGTTTCCAACTTGGATTTCTCTGACTGAAAGCCATATTTCTTGTCCAACTTATAAACTTCATTTATCTGATGATATTGCAACCAGTCAGATACTTTTCCTTTCAATTGTTCAAAACTTTTCAGCTTAAAATTCTGACCTTCTTGCTCTAAGATATCAACATATTTTGGCCAGTTACTAGACATGTTCTTTTTTTATGCACTTTTGCTTCTAGTGGTGATAACCATCTGGGTGTTTTCCTCTCTAATAAATCTTTATTTCTAATCCAAACCTGATACAAAGCTTTTCTGATGATATGGGATTTAAAACCTTTATGGGCTTTGATCTTGTCATACCAAAGATACGCATGCCAACCAAATACATTGTCATGTCCTTTCAAGTTTAAAATGTCAGTGTCTTCCAACTTAAACCAATCCTTCAACCAGCAAAAGGCTGCTGCTTCAAAATAAATCCTTAAATCTGGCAGGGAGAATCCTCCTCTTTCTTTAGAGTCCATTAAAATCTTATATTTAATCCTGGGGTTTTTCCCCTGCCAGATGAATTTTGACAAATCCTTTTGCCATCTCTTAAAACAATCTAATTTATCAATAATCGGAAGAACTTGAAATAAAAACAGCATTTTTGGCAATACATTCATCTTGATAACTGAAATTCGGCCCATCAGTGATAACTTCAGCCTTGTCCACATCTCTAAGTCCCTTTTAATTTCATTCCACAACTTCTCATAATTGTCTTTGTATAAATTTAATTTTTTTAAAGTCATGTTCACACCCAGTTATTTGACCTTATTAACAAAGCTCAATCCTGTTGCAGTCTGTAACTTTCCTGCTTCTGAAACTGTTAAGTTCTTAGTTAAAACTTTTGTTTTGGCTTTATTCAGTTTAAAACCTGTGACTTGTCCAAATGTCGCAATTATCTCCAGTGCTCTGATGGCACTGGTTTCTGGATCTTGTAAAGTCAATACCAAATCATCTGCAAAGGCGCTCAGTTTATATTCTTTCTCTCCCACCCTAATCCCTTTTACGTTTGGGTCCTTTCTAATCATGTTCAGTAATACCTCCAGGACAGTTATAAACAGTAAAGGAGATATAGGGCACCCTTGTCTCATTCCTTTCTCTAATAATTTGGGATTTTGGTTCTCTATAAAATCAATTTATAAAGCCTGGTGTCATTTTTCAAAAAGGAATATTTCCAACATTTTTTCCAATGACTTATTATTTAATATATGATTTTGTAGGCAACCAATACCGACACATTATGGATGAAGAAATTGGAAAAATATGTTGAACTATAGCAGCAAAGATCTTTTTAATACTCTCAATATATGCAAAATAATCTCTTCATCCTTCATATAGCTGTACAAGCAAACAGGAATGGGATTTAGCAAATATTGGGTTAACAATCATGAAAGCAAAATGGATGTGGGCATTTAAAAATTGCAAATATGTGGAGAGCCAAGTCTACTATTATAAAGACCAGATGGAACCCCTATCTTCAATGGATAACAACTACTGGAACAGAAGACATTCAGTGGAAATTAAAGACATTGTGCCCGTGGCTGAGGACAATCGTTTGAATCCTTCCAATGGATAAGGGTGGGGGAGGGGGTGGGAAGGGAAAGGAAAAAATGGGATGGGGAATTTAAAAATTGCAAGGAGAGAATATAATGAATGTAAAAATTCTCATACTTTAATAAAAATCTTTTTTTAAAAAAAATATTGCAAATATGTTTATTAGTGTGAACCTGAAAGAGAACTATCTTAAGTCAATATTCCAATGGTAGTTAACTTTATACAGAATTTGTTTTTTTTATTTATTTGACAAAAAGGCAATGTTTGAAGTACAATGGAATTAAGACAAATTTAATACTGTAAATATATTTTGAAGCTTTAACATAATAATGCCATTCTAGACCGATGTACTGAAGATTTCTCCTTCATAACTCAGCTGTGGTTGAGCTTTCCCCCGTGATGCTTTTCATTACCAATATATATTCGCAAAGGTGGAGCAATTATATGGCCATCTTTAGCTCCAGTAAAACGTAGAACTGCTTGTGAGAATATTGATGCCTTCAATGCAGATGTGTAACTCGGCTCCCTTGTGCCATTGGCAAGCAGATAAATCAGTGCCTCAAAAGTCGGGAGGGACCATGGAACAGAAAATCGAAAAGTTTCCATCTTGTCACCGGTGACTTTCTCCTTGGCCATCAGTTCTGCCTGCTGCCCTCCTTCGTCTGCCTGCCTGCCTTCCTTCCTGCATCTGCCCCCCTCACTCACCACCTTCCTTCCTTCCTTCCTTCCTTCCTTCCTTCCTTCCTTCCCTCCCTCCCTCCCTTGCCACTCTCCCTCTCCTTCTCTTTTTATTCCCTCCAAGCCCTGCTTGGCACTGCGCTCAAACTTATAATAGTGCCACAGGTCCACCAGGGATGCGAAACCACACAGCAATTCTGATGGCCAATGCCAGCAGCTGGATAAACCCACCAAGAAACTGAGATGAGCCTGCATGCCCTGCCCAGCAACCCACGGAGCCCACAGAGTACATGAATGGACAGCTGGGCTCCTAGCTACTCTGAGCAAGGCATGATTTGGGGGGCTTCCCATGGGCCTGGGTCCATGGCAGGGCCTAACCTGACAAACAACTACATACACCCCTGCTTCTATCATTCCAACTCAACAATAGTGTCGCGAGAGGTATCAAAGAAAACTCATGAAGATTACAATGTTCGTTCACAATAATGCAGTTAGCTTATCATTCTATCTAATGCTCCTAATTAGACAGCTGCCTTGGACAAACAAAATAACATGTTGGACAACACTCTCTGATAGCCATTGGTCCTTCTTGGTGTGACATGTCTTCTGTGCATATTGCTCTGTTTGATGACATGGTTCATTTGTTTATTTATTAATAGAATTATAAGTAGCAGCACTATTAGTAGTGGCAGAAGCAGTTGGGCAGAACCTCCATTTTCACCTCAAGTGGCAAAACTACACACTCTCCCACCTGTGTGCAGTGATTTCCTTACCTGAGTGAAGACTCTGTGCCATTGGATTCTGTCCCCATTAATGGTGAGCTCTTTTCCAGGAGGGGCCTGTGGATCCAGCCTTCCGACTTTGACCCTGATATATGAATCATTTGGGAAAGTGACCAGGTTTGTAATATCAAAGCCAGCTGCTAATTTTCCATGTTCATTTAATGTAATTTCATCCCCAGCACTGTTGTTGAATGAGATCCTCTGCAGGAATGAGTGGAGCTAGGTGGAAAGAGAATCAGAAGGCCCATCAAATGTTGTAATAGACTTACAAAGATAAATAGCTTTCCTAGAAGGATTTAAGTTATTTTCCTCCTGGAGTTCACCACTTCAATTCACAATGGAGAGAATCCAAATTTCAGTAGCAGAAAAAGGAAGAGAGGGATATAATGAATCAGCATAAACTCAGCAGTCAACAGGAAGATACATAATGGAGGCATAAACCTCTAGGCCTGCTTGTTTCAGATAACCCTTTGTAAATCATTAAGAAATGGAAAGGATTTGAGTCGGAGAAAAGTGATAACAACTATGAAATGATAATATTATATTTTTTGGAAAATATAAAGGAAATACTAAGGCAATACAATGTCTAGATATCGGATATAAATTGAGTATATGGATATTTTATGAAAGACATAATGGTGAAAATATGGAAATGGCTATCTAGAAGATTGTAACTACTGGAATAGCATTTGTAAAATGATCAATTGAATAAGGAAGGTCCAAACTGCGCAAATTAAGAATGACTACAAAAATAACAGAAGAAGGAAGTGGGAAGTCTTTTTCTTTTCTCCTTTTCTCCTTTTCTTTCCCTCTTTTTTTCTTTCCCCCCTTTCCCCCTCCTTTTTTCCTTTTTAATTTTTTTTTGAAGTAACAAATAATTCAGAAACCACCTGTATATAATTATGAAAAATAAGATGTAATAATAAGATGTGTAAATAATATGTCTATGTGAAAATCCAATAAAAATCATTGCAAAAAAAGAGGAAGGGATTTGAGTTGATGTGCAGAAGACTGAACCAGCCCTGGTCATGCTGGTCAATGATCTCTGGTGGGCTTGGGACAGAGGCGAAAGCTGTTTCCTGGTCCTGCTAGATCTCTCAGCTGCTTTTGATGCTTTCAACCATGCTATCCTCCTGGACCATCAAGGAGGGCTGGGAGTTGGAAGCACTGTCATGCAGTGGTTCTGCTCCTTCCTCCTGTGTCATGTCCAGAAAGTAGTAGTGGGGAATGAGTGTTTGGACCCCTGGGTACTCACTTGTGGGGTGCCTCAGGCTTCTGTCATCTCTCCCATACTTTTCCACATATATTTGATACCGCTGGAAGAAATCATTGAAGGTTTGTGCTGGGTGTTCACCAATATGTGAATGATACCAAGCTCCACCACCTAGCATTTAAATCATAACCAGTGATGGCAGTGAACATCCGGTACAGTTTCTGGGCGACAGGGGATAGGTAGATGTGGGGTGTTCCCTCGTCCTGAATGGGGCAACTGTGCCTCTAAAGGACAAGGTGTGCAGAGCCATTTTGGACTCACAGATGTTTATGAAGGTGCAGGTCAATTTTGTGTCCTGGGCAGCTGTCTACCAACTCTACCTGGTACGCGATACCCTACCTGCCTGTGCACTGTCTCGCCAGAGTGGAACAGGCTCTGGTTATCTCCTGCTTGACATACTACAATGCACTTTCCAACAAATTATAACAGAAAAAGATATGAAACGTTTATTTAATCAGTTGAGTGGCATGTAAATAATAATAATAATAATAATAATAATAATAATGTTAGTTGTTGTTGCTGCTGCTGCTGCTGCTGTTTTATATATTGTGGAATCCCCGCATTGCTTGAACACGGTAAAATGACATCATTTTCCTCTTACAGGTAGGTAGCTGTGTTGGTTTGCCATAGTCAAAACAAAATAAAAAAAAAATAAAAAAATCCTTCCAGTAGCACCTTAGAGACCAACTAAGTTTGTTCTAGGTATGAGCTTTTGTGTGCATGCACACTTCTTCATTTTCCTCTTAGTCAAACAGTATGGCTCTGTTTGCTCGAGTTGCCATAGAAACCAGACATTTTCATTAGTGCAAAATACTGAACAATTTGCAAAGTGAACACATTATAAGAGGAAACAGTACCTGCCAAGGCTCTACAATCTGAGAAGAGAGTCTGTCTCCACCCTTTATCCTTTTGCTGATGGCTTCAGATGAGTACCTAATATGTAAGGCATGTGCCAGAGCATAGACAGCATTATAGATACTGTAGCTGTGGCTGGTCATGCTCATCTCAAAATATGGTGCAGGAAGGCTCTCCAGCATCTCCTCTCCAGTACATGTACCCATAATGCGTGGTAATGCAGTGGAATTTGAAAGTAAACAACGGAATGCTTGTTGCCAGAAATCGTTGATAAAACCATCTCCATCTGCCCCAGAAGGCTTTACAATCCTCAGAAAGTCTGAGAAATCTTGAATGTCCTTGGAATGAATTGCAAAGGAGATAGCACCATGGAACATTTGTATATTAACCTCCCCATTTTTTACAAAACGGTCTAATATGAAATCAATTTGGGCGGTTGTAATCCATATTTTTCTTGCAGGTTGCTTCCTCTTAGATGGAGGCAATATCAGCTGAAATGCATTTGTTAAAACTGTAGAAGATAACAACCATAAAACAGATGTACTTTCTCCATATATAACAACCGTATTTGCTCTGCTTCTCAGGAAAGCTGGGGACAAAAGCCTTTTATCACCCACCATATCAAATATGTTACCAGTGAAGCGAAGATGATATTCATATTTTTCTGTGAATTCTGAACAGATTCCATTCTTTAAAAGCATTGGTTCAATGATCTGTAAGAAATGCTCTCCAGCTTCATTATCTGGAGTGATGAGCCCAACCCATTTCCATCCAAAATTCAGAAGTAACTGAATAATTCCCTTGTACTGAAGATCTTCATTGGGGACCATGCGGTAGAAGGAAGCAACTTTGATTTGATCATTTGTGGCTGGTTCAAATGAACCATATGAAATCTGAAAAATAAAAAAGCCAAATCTTTCCAAGAGGAAACAATTCACAAAACACTCATTTATGATTTCAGGCATGATGTAACGTGAACCCATTAAGGTTCCCCATTTATAATACTGGAACATTTTAAGCAACCTTCCATTAAATATAATATACAAACATTCTTTAGAACTTCGGTCCTTTCATGTGAATTGTTGGGTTCTAATATTATACCCCCCAAATATATCCATATATTGCAACCAGTTTCCTTTTTCCATTTTGCCACTTCATATTTAGGCATCAACAGATTCCTAGTGGAAGGAGAAAAGAATGAATTACAGCACGAAACAGAAATTTTTCAATACCCATGTTCTACCTGTGGAATCTTGTAGAGACCTAAGACATCTGCTATGGATGAGGAGGTGTCAGAGCTAAGTCCCCCAATGACTCCTACTACATTTTTCTGAATGCC
>OFHU01002251.1:0-176442 GCA_900245905.1 Lacerta viridis | reverse complement strand
TGACCCGGCTTCCACTCAAGTGCAGGAAGCTCCTGCGGCCAATCGGAAGCCGCACCTTGGTTTTCGAACGTTTTGGAAGTCGAACGGACTTCAGGAACGGATTACGTTCGAGACACCAAAGTACGACTGTACAGAGCATAATAATAGACAGAGTCAACCAGGGGTGGTGAGCCAGTGTAGTGGTTAGAGTGTCGTACTTGGACCTGAGAGAAACCAGGGTCGAAATCCCCACTTGGCCATGAAATTCGCTGGGTTACCTAGGTCCAGACGCTACCTCTCAGCCTAATCCACCTCACAGGGTTGTTGTGGGGATGAAATGAGGGGGAAGAGAACCATGGGTGCCACCTTGAGCTCCCTGGAGAAAGAGAAGCCCTAGTTTCATCTCCATCCTGCTGAGTTTGAGAAGGGCTACACTGAGGCTGAGGAACCCGACAAGCAGCTCCACTCCCCTGGACTGCTTCGAAGGAAGAAGGCAGACAGGCCAGTGCAGAGTGGTTGAGGGCAGACTAAGGTGCTTCTCAAACTTGAGTCCCCAACTATTGTTGGACTTCAACTCCCATCATCCCTGAACACTGGTCCTGCTAGCTAGGGATGATGGGAGTTGGAGTCCAACAACATCTAGAGACCCAAGTTCAAGACACCCTGCCTTAATGGACAAGACACTATTGGGTCTCTCCTCTTTCTGCTACCTTAACTCAAGATTCCTCTCCAAGGCTGCCTGCAATCTCACAGGATATTTTAATACAGAATCAAAGAATTGTAGAGTTGGAAGGGACCCGAAGATTCATCTAGTGGGGTCAGCCAACTTTTTCAGCAGGGGCCAGTCCACTGTCCCTCAGACCTTGTGGGGGCCGGACTATATTTTTGGGGGGGGATGAATGAATTCCTATGCCCCACAAATAACCCAGAGATGCATTTTAAATAAAAGGACACATTCTACTCATGTAAAAAACACGCTGATTCCCGGACCATCCATGGGCCGGATTTAGAAGGCGATGGGGCCACATCCGGCCCCGGGCCTTAGGTTGCCGACCCCTGATCTAGTCCAACCCCCTGCAATGCAGGAATCTCCGTCTGTAAGTCTTTAGGATTCAGGTTTCCTCTTCAAATGTCAATTCTACAGCCCTCCAATTGGCCATGGGGGGCATCTATTCCTAGGGGACAGGGATGGGGCATGTTGCCTTTTTGCTACATGTATGCTTCCCATAAAAATCTGGCTAAGGTAAAGGTAAAGGGACCCCTGACCATTAGGTCCAGTCGTGTCCATAGCTGTCAATTTTTCCCTTTTTTTAACGGAAATACCCTTATTCCGAATAGGATTCCTCGCAAGAAAAGTTGACAGCTATGACTCGTGTCCGACTCTGGGGTTGCGGCGCTCATCTCGTGTTACTGGCCGAAGGAGCCAGCGTACAGCTTCCGGGTCATGTGGCCAGCGAACCAGAGCAGCGCACGGAAACGGCGTTTACCTTCCCGCCGGAGCGGTACCTATTTATCTACTTGCACTTTGATGTGCTTTCGAACTGCTAGGTGGGCAGGAGCTGGGACCGAGCAACGGGAGCTCACCCCGTGCAGGGATTCGAACCGCCGACCTTCTGATCAGCAAGCCCTAGGCTCTGTGGTTTAACCCACAGCGCCACCCGCGTCCCTAAAAATCTGGCTAGCCCCTGCTAAAAAGAGAACAATGTGCAAAAGTTGGCCCTTGATCTGATCCAGGAGAATGTGGAATTTGAACATGGCAGCAGAATATGTTCGATGTTCCCCACCTGTACCAAACAACTTGGAATCAGTCCTAGCTTAGCAGCAACCCAAGCTAGCGTTTCTTCAGGGAGCAAATGCTAGCTCTGCGGATTTGCAACAAGCTCTGTAATCAATAATAAACCACCCTGGATTTCTTGCAAAAGCCCAATCTCCACCCCTGCCTAGAGCTATGCAGTCTCTCTTTACACAGATGGCAGAATTAGCAATCAAGCCACCAGCAAACAGAGAAAGAAGGGGGGGGGGAGCTCTGCCTCCTGATCTCTGTTTAAAGCAAAGCCGGGGGGGGGGGAAACAACCAGTTCAAGAGGCAAGCAGAGATTGCCCAGGATGCTGCAAAGGAATGCGTCGAAAAGGCGGTTTTGCAAAGATGTCGGCAACCCCAACGCAAGCTAGAAGCACTTTTGGGAAGACAGGCTTAAAGGACAGTGACTGGCTGGCAGGGTGCCCAGGCCTTTTGGCCTTGCTGGAAGACTGTGGGCACAATCGTTCTATCACCGACAGTGCCACCTATATACACGGCGTGTCAGAGCAATATGAGAACAGGTCCCTGCCTGCAAGGAGCTTGCAACTGGCCTATATTTCGACAGAGGGAGAAAAGGATGGCGCCGTTTAGACAGGATGAGGTGGGGATTTGAACCCTGATCTCCCAGGTCCTAGCCCAACACCAACATGGTGTAGTGGTTAAGAGCGGTGGACTTGTAATCTGGTGAACCGGGTTTGCGTCTCTGCTCCTCCACATGCAGCTGCTGGGTGACCTTGGGCTAGTCACACTTCTCTGAAGTCTCTCAGCCTCACTCACCTCACAGAGTGTTTGTTGTGGGGGAGGAAGGGAAAGGAGATTGTTAGCCGCTTTGAGACTCCTTAAGGGGAGTGAAAGGTGGGATATCAAGTCCAAACTTCTCCTCCTCCTCTTCTTCTTCTTCTTACCCATGAGTCAGCAACCTGCAGCCCATGGACCACAAGCGGCCCACAGGGGCATCTAAAAGGCCTATGAGCCGCCCCCAAACTGAGGCACCCACTCGGTGAGTCCCCGTGCGCTGTGCTAGACCGGCGCAGCACCGAGTGGGGATTCGCTTCTGCGGCGCCAGGAATCACACCTGCACAGACACCGGAAATCGCGTCTGCGCAGATGTGATCCGGCCCGCGGAGCGATAACTGTGGGAGTGAACCGGCCCAGGCGAGGTAAACCTTGCAGACCCCTGTTCTAACCATCACACCACAACAGCTTCCTAGAGTACTTCTGCTATGGGGCAGCTCTATAAATTAAGTAGGCAAATAAATATGGGGAAAGCGCTTAGCGAAGGATCTGAAATATTCTCCTTGAAGCGTGAATTTTATTCTTTTTTTCTTTAAATAAAAATTTGTTGGATTTTAACAAAAAAACACACAAAATACCAACACTACAAAAAAAACTACAAAACAATACAAAAATACAAAAAAGAAAACTAACACACACTTATTTATCTATCCTTATCCTCTTTAAAAACATTATTTTGGGACTTCCTCGCATCCTCTCTTCTGCGTTCATTTCTAATCTTCTTTAGTAACTTTGTTACATTATAAAATCTTCTTTCTCACAACTAATCTTAATCTTACAAATCATAATCATCATATACCTAAAATCTTATTCCTAATAAAATAAACATTACACAACTTCAACTTCTTATATCCTCTCTTTAACTTAACTTCTGATTACTGTAGCCTAAATCTCTTCTGATTCCAATTTCAAATGTTTATTAATCACATCCTTTCAAATAATTATACATTTCTTCCAATTCTCTTACACCGTTTCCCCCCCTCTGGTTTCGGAGTTCCGTGGTCAGCTATTTATATTTCCCCTTTAAAAATCTACCTTCACCCCATCCCTTTCCTCACCATTCTAACCCTTCCCTCTTTCCTTCCCATCCCCCACAGATCTCCCCCCCCCCAAAAAAATCCTTTCTTTCCAGCGAAGCGTGAATTTTATTCTGGATTGTTTTATGTGACGTAAATGAGGAGAGGGAGACCCATATACACCACCTTGAGTTCCTTGGAGGAAAAGGTGGGATATATAAATGCAATTAATAAAAAGCAATTTCCATCATCCTCCCACCTACAACCCCCATCATGTTCTTTCTGTCCCGCTAATGTTAAAAGAAGTCCATGCTGACAACTGAATGTGGTACATCTCAATGCAAATGTCACTCCCTGCAAAATCCTTCCAGGAAAAGATTTAAGGTCTATTGTTTGACCGCTGCGGAAACTTGGGACTTATTCCCCCATGCCATACAGCCTGTCGCCGAGATGTTGTTTCAAGCCTGTCAATTCCCACTAGCATCAATGCTGCCTCAGCCTCTTGGCCCGAACATGGACTGAGCGTCAACTCAGCTACATCAAAATTGGCAACACATCAGCCGAGTGAGAATTATCTACTGTCCAGCCTGGAGCTGCATCAAGTAGTGCGATGGTCTCAACAGCCCAAGTTCAACTCCCTGCTTGTCTTTGAACTCAACAGGAGACTGGGCTAAGCCACCAATCCTGGTTCCCTACATTAAAAAGGCAGGGAATCGCCATCATGTCATTCACAGGGTTACTGGATTCGAAAGAAATAAGGATTATAAACACATGTTGCTCACTTGAAACTTCCGAGATAAGGATGCTCTTGACTGTTGGCCAACATCTTGTGCAAATGACATAGCCACATGTCCATTTCACATCCAGGTATGCACATGCATACCAATCTTGCTGGCCATATATGTTGGAATCAGATGTCTGGGTAGGGAGGAGACTGCCACTCTCTCAAGCTGGCCATTGAGTCGCTCAGATTTTAAGGACGTTCCGTCCCCAAATTTCTATGCCTTGCAAGCTTTCCGTGATCCTGAAAGAAGCGTTCTTCTGAAATGCACAGAGCTACGACACAAAAGTCTACCAGTCAGCATCAGAGACTGCTCTCCTCTTCCCTTTGCTTGGACTTGGGCCCCATCTGCACTATGTATTTAAAGCAATATCATACCACTTTAGGCGGTTGTGGGTTTCCCCCAGAGAATCCTGAGAAATGCAGTTTGTTAAGGGAGCTGGGAGTTGTTAAGGATACCCTTATTCCCCTCACAGAACAGCAATGCCCAGAGTCCCCTATGGAAATTGTAGCTATGCAAGGGGTCTCCTAACCACATCTCCCATATTCTCTGGGGGAAACTATGACTTACACAGAGTGTGTGTACTATGAAAGTTAGTCTGTCTTGGTCAGCCTTGTCTACTGTCACGGGCAGACGACATCCAAGGCCCCAGGCAGAGGTTTCTTCCTCCTCTGCCTTCTACACTTGCTCTGCCACTGAACTACGACCACACCTTACGCCGAGCATAAAAAAGAAGACTTTGCATTTGTATAGATTTACACAGATCCCACAGAGAAAAATGAAATTACAGAGCAAGTTTTACCGCAGGGGTGAAATTCAGATACAATGAAGAGCTCTGAGCAAGATTCTTACTGTACTTCGCTGCAGAACAGAAACCAAGGCAATCCCAGAGGATGGTATGAAGGCACCTAAGCTAAGCAGAGGATGGTATGAAGGCACCTAAGCTAAGCAGAGGGCCACATCTGGCCAGTGCCTGGGTGGGAAAGCACCCAAGAGTTACACATAACCAGTGTTTGAAATTAGCCATTTTGCACCTGGCTATCAGCCGCTAGCGACCAAGTGAAGATTCCTGGGTGCCAGGATGGTGCCTGACATTTCCACCATCTGGGGATCATTGGATCTGGACTGCTTTCTTACACTAATACCCCATCCTGTAGAATTCTATCAGTTATATTTTATCTGCACCATCAGAATAAATTCCAGGAACCAAAATGCCTTTTTTTCTGTGCAGCCTGAGCAGGAGCAGTGAACAACATTCTAGTTCAGGCACGTCCAACAGGTAGATCGTGAACTACCGGTAGATCACTGAACGTCTGTGGTAGATCACTGGCTCCCCCCAAAGAAGCTCTACAACTTTGTCTCCCCTAAAAAAAAAGCTCAACATTTTTGCCATGCACCCCCCCAAAAAATGGGGCTTTCCTCCTCCCTAAAGAAAGCTCAACAACTTTGACCTGAACCCCAAAAAAGGGGGTAGATCACTGCCTGTTTTTAACTCTGTGAGCAGATCGCAGTCTCTTGCAAGTTGGCCACCCCTGTTCTATTTAATTGCTGTCGCTTGTCTTCACCCCCACCCCACTGCCCTGCCCACAGTTGTGAAGAATATTCTTACGTTATGAATGGTCCGTGTCAACATTAAGAAAAAGAGGTCGGAATAGGTCAATATATGTGTGGACTGTCCCTGGATCACGTGACTTTTCTTCTTTAAGTTCTCAAACCTCTTAACCTAGCTCAAGGTAGTCATCTGTACTAGCCAGATGTTTAACTGAGAATCAAACACAGTCAGTCCATCATTTGAAAAATAAGACTTTGCCTTGCCCCCAAATGGCAACTAGGCATTCTGTTTTGGCAACTGCAGCCTAGTTTATATATCTGAGTTTCTAACACTGCACAAAACACACTGCCCTGGCTTCCATGATGGGAAGCAAGGCGAGCTATAACTCATGGAAGAAAACATAACCAATGAAGCTATTTCACAACGCCCTCTCTGCAAGAGTGTCTTCCGACAGTCTCGGCCTCCACCCAGGCTTTGCAAAGGCTCCCCACATCGCAGAGCTTGTGCAAGAAGAACAAAGCTGAACTGTCTCTTGCAACAAGTGCCAATGAGCAGCAACAGTGTCACCGTGGAGAGGAGGAGGAGGAGAGGGAAACACCCCGTGGGATTAAGAGTGTGCGATGCCTGCCTACGCATCTGCACGGCGACAGCTCTAGAAAAAGAGCAGGTACTCCAGAAATGCAACAGGGGAACCCACCCACACCCGTTGCTAATAAAGCCGGGAGCTTTCCTTGTTCACAGCGTGTCCTACAACACACGCCCAAACCAACCATATTCCCTGATTTAATACAGGGGCAGAGCAAGGAGAGAGACCAAAATGGGCTTCTCAGTCGCACTGTCGCCATGAAATAAAATTAAGCTATGTGATGGCTACAGGCAGACACTCATTTTTCTTTTTACCATAAAATGAAACACAGCCGTCACAAGACTCAAGACCGCAGACGCTCATCCGAATTCTGTATTTTGAGAGGTTATTTTGTGTGTGTGGGGGGGGAGACCACACCCTCCCAGTTACCAGGCAAAGGGGTGGAGAAGAATCCAGATCTACTGGGGAAGGGGCGAAAAATCGCAATGACTCCAACTGCAAGAGTAACCATAGCAACCAGATTTCCAATGCCCCCTCCCCTCTCTTTCTCTCTCCTGTTGCAGACACTTTCTCCTTCAAAAATCCTCAACTCCCGATGAGGTTTTGTTACTGCTGGTTGGGGGGGGGGGAGAGAGAGAGACACAGGATGCAGCGCACATAGGAGAAAACGGAACTGAAATTCAACAGATATATCTATACGCACACAGGCAATTCCTGCCTCACCTAGTTGGCCACTGGTTTTCTCACGGCCTGCCGCCCAAACAATTGTGCAACTGATTTATTTCCCCTGGATCTGGGGAGCAGGGAAAGACCACCCAGATGCCTCAGTGGGTATATTAAAAGTGCACCTAGTTATAATAAGGCAAAGAGCGGAAGCAAGCCTCATCTCCCTAAATCCTTTGGGTGGCGGGCGTGGGGAGGGGGGGGAGAGACAAGGGAAGGAAGCTAGAGAGACCAGGTGGCAGGAACAGCCAACAGCAGTTTCTGCATCTTCCACAGGGGGAGTGAGGGGGGGGGAACAAACCTGATTAGCCCTTCTTTCCCCCAGGAGAAAATAGGTTTAAATAGCTGATTATCTGGGAACCCCCGGCTCCTCTTTATCAAAACGCAGGGAGGGCACGGATCGAGACATGTCCAGCTCCTGCCCTGATAATGTGAAGCAACAGTATTTTTTAAAAGGAAGAGTGCATCTGTGAATGCGAAAACATGGAAATCTCTCTTTTTTTTCTGAATGGCATTCCAAACTCTCATTTCTGAAAAGGCAGCAGTGGCTCCGCCTTGCAACTTTTGTCTCCTAGACATCCAATTCCTTCATCGTTAAGGATTCCGATTCCTTAGACGCCGGGTACTAGCATTTCAATATTAGCGTAGTCATTAATATTAGCTGGCAGGCTTCCCATGGGGGTATCCAGCTGGTCAATATGAGGACAGGATGCTGGGCGAGATGGGCCACTGGCCTGATCCGGCGGCGGCGGGGGGGCTGTTATGTTCTTAAAGGGACTGTAAGAAACATCAATGGGGGAAGGGAGCAGCTGTCCGCAACCAGGAGGCGTTCTTGCTGGTTTTTTTGTTTTGTTTTGTTTTGCAACCCCTTCTTGCAAGTGTGCAGCTCAACTCTTTAGGAAAGGTAATTGGGAAGGAGAAAAAAACGGGGGAAAGGTGTTGTGATCCCGAGGTGGCAACACGCGTGCAGACACACGCTCCCATACTGCGGTATTGCTAAAAACCAGTGGAGACATCCACGCCTCCTTTTCCC
Source organism: Lacerta viridis (assembly GCA_900245905.1). Taxonomy (NCBI): domain Eukaryota; kingdom Metazoa; phylum Chordata; class Lepidosauria; order Squamata; family Lacertidae; genus Lacerta; species Lacerta viridis. The sequence continues at coordinate 168,175 of OFHU01002251.1, read as the reverse complement.
CTGGATGGAGAAAAGCCACCCCAAGAAATCCGCAGGAATCAAAACTCTCCTCCCCAACCCCCCCCCCGCGCTCCAGCCACCTTTGAACCCGAGGGGTGGGGTAGGGGTGCGGTGAGAGCACATTTTAACACACTCCTCCCCAAAAAAAAGACACACACACAGAGAGAGAGAACTCGTGGAGGAGATTTTCTACTCGACCTCTCCCTCTCTCCAACCGACACCCCACCCCACCCCAGCCGGTCCTACTGAAAGGAAAAGAAAGCCGCAGCCGAAAAGAAAGGGAGCAGCGGAGCCTCTCTCCACCCGCCCTCTCCGCATCTGCCCCTTTTGTTAGCCAAAAAAACCACACTCAGGCACAAAAACACGTACACACACACACACAGGCTCGCTCCTCCCGGCGCAAACTGCAGCGGGGAAGCCGCACAAACCTAGGGCGCCCCTCCCCGGCGGCCCCCCCCCCAGCTGTTCCCAGAGATGCAGAACCTCCAGCGCCCGGAGAGATCCCCCCTCCAAAGGAAAGCTTGGGAGTTTAAAGTTTGGCTGGTTTTGTTCCCAGCCCGTGCCGCCCCCTTGGCAGGCTTGGGCGCTTCCCTTTCCCGCCCCCTGTTCGCACGAGCGGACACCGCATCCCCATGCCGCCGCCACCCCCCAAAATAGTCCGTTTCCTTCAGGGTCCTTCTCCCCTGCGGAAAAGGGAGAAGGAAAGCGCTGCCCCGGAGCTCACCTTCCCCACCAGCGCTTCCCCCTCCCCGGAAGGTAGCGCCGCTTCCTCCGGCCCCGTGCGCAAAAACGCAGAGCCCGGCCCGGCTCTCCAAGCAAGCGGCGCGTCCGATGAATGGCGAGAGGCGCAGGAGAGGCTTACCTGGCGCTCGCTCCATCCCGGAGGAGGCGAAGCCCACTCCGGCTGCTTCTGCTCCTTCTGTCCCCAGCTGCTTACAATAGGAGCCCGGGAACCAGGCTCGATCTCGCTTCCTCCTCCTCCTCCTTCTCCTGCCGCCGCCGCCGCCACCAGCAACAGCAGCAGCGCCTACCTCCCCTCGCCTTACCAGCCCGCAGGTGACATCATCCCCTTTTGGCCCGATAGGATACAATGCGAGTCTCCGGCGGTGCGTAAAGGGAGGCTCTGGAGGAGCAAGCCGCTCCTACCAACCAGCCCGCCCCCCGCGCGCTCCCGCCTGCTTGCCGCCCCGCGCGCCGCCGGGAGATGGAGTCCGAGGCCGGGATCCTTGGGCACGCGCGGCGCTCCGGGAAGGACTACGTTTCCCAGGAAGCACGGCGCGGTCTGCCTCCCTCCCTCCCTCTCCACCAAGCACCAGCTGCTGCTGTAGCCTGGCTGATTTTTCCCAAAAACCAAGACGGGGAGTTTTGTTTCGGTCAGCAAAGGAGGCGATTTGACACCAAACTGGGAGGGGTAGTCAGTGTCACGGAAGACAGGATCAGGAACCCAGATGACCCGAACATGTTGGAGAACATGTTGGGGTCCAAGCTAACAAAATGAATTTCAGACCACAACTGGAATACTGTGTCCAACAGGTTTTTTTTTTCTTTTCTAGAAAAAGAGGTGACCTTTTATTGGGGGGACCACCCACTCACAGTTGTTTAGCTTACTTTTTTTTTAGCTGCAGGGAAAAAATAAAAAAACTTTGGCCACTGACCTCCGCCACACAGCTGCAATTGCCCTGTTGCCCTCCACCTCCACTGCGCAGCCCCCAGCGTCCTGCTGCTCAAAGGGGACAGCACCGCAACACACACACCCCCAGCCCCTCTGGGCGGCTTCCAGCAAATAGTAATACAATGTCAGACATTTAAAACTTCCCTGAACAGGGCTGCCTTCATATGATTTCTAAGTGTTGTGTAATTCTTTATATCCCTGACATTTGACAGGAGGGCATTCCATAGGGTGGGTGTCACTACCAAGAAAGCCCTCTGCCTGGTTCCCTGTAACTTTACTTCCCGCAGTGCGGGAACCGCCAGAAGACCCTCGGAGGTGGACCTCAGTGTCTGGGCTGAATGATGGGGGTGGAGACGCTTCCTTCAGGGTATACAGGGCTAAAGCCGTTTAGGGCTTTAAAGGTCAGCACCAACACTTTGAACTGTGCTCAGAAACGTACTGGGAACAAGCAAAGGAAAAGGTAGGTGGCATTATTAATATGCATAAATAGCTCAGTTGTTGCAACATGAGACTTCATCTCAGGGTTGTGGGTTCGAGCCCCACATTGGACAAAAGATTCTGAATCCTGCCGCAGGAGGTTGGACTAGATGACCCTTGGGGGTCCCTTCCAACTCTACAATTCCACGATTCTACAACTAAAGGTTGAACTGCCACTTTTTTATTTTGCAAAAATCCACAAAGTCCCTTTGCTTTTGATTTCCATCAGGTAGGTTGAACGGATGTTTGGTGTGGTGTGTATATGAGAGAGAGACACACACACAGAGAGAGAGAGAGAATCTGGTTTGGTATTAAAACCTTTCATGTCTGCATGTGAGTGGCTGGGTAGAAATAATAAATTATTGTTGTTTTATTATGCTGATGCTGATGATGCACTGGTCAAAAATTCATTTATGTTGTGTAGTTTTAGGAGGCACGTGGCAGCGGAGATTGTGTCTCTCTGTGTGAAAAGCACCTGAATTTTAGAAATCACCACAACCCTACACTCCGTTTGCTCTCAGTGGATAGAGAGGGCGGATTTTACTATGCATCCACTCTAGTAGTAGGGATGGCTTGTGAAAGAAAAGCCCTTTCTCACTCCAGCTCTCCTAGTCTATTGCATAATTGGGCAGGGGGTGGAGAATCGAGGACGACAACAACAATGTAAAACTTGGGGTTAGATCAAACTATGGTGCACAGTTCACTAGGCTAATCGGGCAAAATAACAGGGCCATTCACTAGAAATAACACAGTGAAACCCACAGCCTTTGCAGTTTCTCATGTCAGGGAGACAGGCCTGTCAGCTGTTGTAGTAATAACTGCATTCTAAATCACGCAGGCAGCGGGGTGTTCTCATTTTCCTCTTAATTGCAGAAAACCTCGCTCGAATTAGCATCTCTTTCTTGCTGTGGAAAATGAGTCTAAAGGGGGCGTCCACCTCCCAAACAAACACCGCTGCTCTCTGCTGCAAAGACATGCTAGAGTTTTTAAATCTGGGTCCTGCTGCAAGAGTCTTTGACTGTTAAAAGCACCTTTTAAAAAAACTAGAATGTGTCTGGAGATGAGACAGATTACAAGAATCACAATGTGCCCTTTATCATAGAATCACAGAGTTGGAAGGGACCCTTATATATTGACATATCTCCCAGATCTACCTCTGAGAGGAACACAGAGAGAAGAAATGCCATAGTGCACCTGCAGCAGCCCAACAGGATGCCTTCATCTGCCCCGGCTGCCACAAAACATGTCTCTCCTGTATTGGTCTCTACGGCCACAGCAGGAGCTGTAACTCTCCAACAGCTTGACTTCACCCCTGAAGGTGCACCCTTCCATCATCTCCCAAGACAGATGGATGCCAACCAATGTAGGTACAAGCCGAGTGCTTTCCTATAGACCTGGCCTTGAGAGGAATGGTTGTCAGCTTCGTGATTTAAGTGTTCCTAGTCAGCTTCCTTAACCTGCAATGTTCCCCGGCTGTCGTTCTGCATTTTGCAAATTGCTCTTTCCTGTGCGTTTTGCTTAAGTCAGCACCCTTTTCCCTCCTCCTTTCTCCTAACCCCCCCATCCCAAGCGACTGGAGTGCAATGCAACATTTGCTGTAACAACCTATTTAGATAAGATAAGGCTGTGTGGATGGGCACTTCATCCATGCAGGGAAATTAATGACGTATCTTGAAAGCAAACCAAGCTCTGAAGATCAAAGCAACTGTCCGCACCTTCGGTCTGTGTCAAGGCAAGGCTCTGGGGATGACCCCAAAGCCCTCCTCAACAACTTATTCTATTATTGGGGCATCTGAAAGCTTCATTAATGTGTGACCCTGAAATTCCGGATCCCCCCCCCAACTGATGCTAAAGTTTAGTACCAGTTTTGTGCCACTTTCCCCCCAAACTGAATAACTGACAAAGCAAATCAGGGTCACAAGTTAGCACTAAACTTTGGCATCAGTTTGGGGGGCAATCTGGAATTTTGGGGTCCCATTGATGAAGCTGCATCAGTAGGAGGAGGAGCAGATTGCTGTGATGGAACTAAACAGAGACACTCAGGTTGCTGGGGGGAAGCCATGGAGGGAAACACTAAGGAAACTTTGGCCAAGAAGTCTGCAGGAGGAGCACCGCCCTTTCTGCTGCTTCTCAAGAGAGCGGAATTAACTGTTTCCCCCAATGAGCTGATTGTCTAAGTTGGCAGGACAAGTCTGCACATGGCTACCCAAGGTGGACAGCTGTCAAGTTCCATGACTGCCCTCATTGTTCCTTCCTCACAGACTTTTGCCTCTACATCAGCAATGGAACAGGCAGTGTCCTCCAGAAGGCTGGATTTGACCCAGGGGTGCCAGCTGTTCATCCACCACACCACCTTCTTGACTCCAGTTACAGGTAGGTAGCCGTGTTGGTCTGCCGTAGTCAAAATAAAAAAAATTCTTCCAGTAGCACCTTGTTGTTGTTGTTCAGTCATTCAGTCGTGTCCGACTCTTCGTGACCCCATGGACCAGAGCACGCCAGGCACGCCTATCCTTCACTGCCTCTCGCAGTTTGGCCAAACTCATGTTAGTAGCTTCGAGAACACTGTCCAACCATCTCATCCTCTGTCGTCCCCTTCTCCTTGTGCCCTCCATCTTTCCCAACATCAGGGTCTTTTCCAGGGAGTCTTCTCTTCTCATGAGGTGGCCAAAGTACTGGAGCCTCAACTTCAGGATCTGTCCTTCTAGTGAGCACTCAGGGCTGATTTCTTTAAGAATGGATAGGTTTGATCTTCTTGCAGTCCATGGGACTCTCAAGAGTCTCCTCCAGCACCATAATTCAAAAGCATCAATTCTTCGGCGATCAGCCTTCTTTATGGTCCAGCTCTCACTTCCATACATTACTACTGGGAAAACCATAGCTTTAACTATACGGACCTTTGTCAGCAAGGTGATGTCTCTGCTTTTTAAGATGCTGTCTAGGTTTGTCATTGCTTTTCTCCCAAGAAGCAGGCGTCTTTTAATTTCGTGACTGCTGTCACCATCTGCAGTGATCATGGAGCCCAAGAAAGTAAAATCTCTCACTGCCTCCATTTCTTTTACGGGATTTCTGCCCACAGTAGTAGATATGATAGTCATCCGAACTAGTAGCACCTTAGAGACTAACTATGTTTGTTCTTGGTATGAGCTTTCGTGTGCATGCACACAAAATCTCATACCAAGTACAGTATCTGAAGAACAAACTTAGTCGGTCTCTAAGGTGCTACTGGAAGGATTTTTTTTGTTTTGTTTCAGCCTTCTTGACTGCGTACTGAATTTCCAACATCCTCGGCAGGAACGTCATTGGCCAGTCTTTCCAATATGGATCCCCGTCTTTCTTCTTTTTCCCAGCACCCCTTGCTGGAAAGCTCCCTTTTCCTGTCCCTCAAACACACACCCTGTCATCTTAGTAACATCTCACTCCCCAGGCTAAAGGATTCCTCTCCCCAGTGGCCCATCAACACCTTTTGTCATGTTAACATATTTGCTCTTCACTAAGTCAGCCAGGCTGGTTTGCAGAAGCCAGCCCAGGAATTCCCTGCCTGGCACAGCTCTGCAGCTTGTACTTTCATACAAGTACAAGCGTGTATTTGGACGCAGGTGGCACTATGGTCTAAAGCACTGAGCCTCTCTTGGGCTTGCCGATCGGAAGATCGGCAGATCGGCAGTTCGAATCCCCGCGACGCGGTGAGCTCCCGTTGCTTGCTCTGCCCTAGCTCCTGCCAATCTAGCAGTTTGAAAGCACGCCAGTGCAAGTAGATAAATAGGTACCACTGCGGCAGGAAGGTAAACGGCATTTCCATGCGCTCTGGTTTCTGTCACGGTGCTCCGTTGCACCAAAAGCAGTATAGTCATGCTGGCCACATGACCTGGAAAGCTGTCTGCAGACAAACGCCGGCTCCCTTGGCCTGAAAGTGAGATGAGCGCCGCAACCTCATAGTCGCCTTTGACTGGACTTAATCGTCCAGGGGTCATTTACCTTTACCCTTTTACATCCACACATCCCAATTAATCAAAATCCTACCATTTATTTATCTAGGGTCTGGGGTTTAGGGGGGTTGCCCCCCAAATCTATAACACTAAAAATAACACTAGGAAAATGTGCGAGGAATGTGCGAGCAATAAGCAATAAGTAGCAGAACTTTAACCAACCGCTAACTTCCGATTGCAATGAAATTCAGTAGAGGAGGCAGTGAGGGTAAACCAACAACTTGCTGGTTAAGGCTAATGGGAGCTGGAGTCAAGAAGCAGCTGCAAGGAAATGATATATAATGAACTGAAAAAGATGTTTAAAATAATGCTTGTAAAAAAACAAAAAACAGAAGCTCTCCTTTTGGGAATTATAGGGACAGAACTACCCAAACTGTATAGAAATTTATTTATGTATGCAACTACAGTGGCAAGAATGTTACTTGCCCCAAAATGGAAAGAATAAGAAGGTCCCAACAAAAGAAGAATGGATTCAAAAACTTATGGACTATGCAGAAATGGCAAAACTTACTGAAAAAATAAGAAATCAAGATGACAAACTTTTTTTTTTATAAAAAAATGGAAATGGTTTATGGAATATTTACAAGCAAATTGTAAACAGATAAGAACATTGGCAGGGTTATTGTAACAACCTGCAGTTTCATAAGAGTATATGTTTAAAGCAGATGAATAAATGAGCAGATTAAGTTAATTTGGATATGCAGAAAATATTAAAAATAAGTTTAAGGAACCGCAGAAAGAGGGGGAAAGAAGTCAAGTTCTGAAATGTTAAAATTATTGTAAAATTATTGAAATCTATAAAACTGAAAATCATTTTTCAAATATATGAGAGAGAAACATCTGCAGGGCCACAGGTCCCCCACCCTTTTATTACAGAGGCTATTGCAGTGCTCTCCCTTAGCCCCAGTTAGGTGACAGAACGCAAGGTGAATTGCTGCCTGCTACCCCTCTACTACCACTTGGAGATGCGGGTGGCACTGTGGGTTAAACCACAGAGCCTAGGGCTTGCTGATCAGAAGGTCAGCGGTTCGAATCCCTGCAATGGGGTGAGCTCCCGTTGCTCGGTCCCTGCTCCTGCCAACCTAGCAGTTCGAAAGCACGTCAAAAGTGCAAGTAGATAAATAGGTACCGCTCCGGCGGGAAGGTAAACGGTGTTTCCGTGCGCTGCTCTGGTTCGCCAGAAGTGGCTTAGTCATGCTGGCCACATGACCCGGAAGCTGTATGCCGGCTCCCTCGGCCAGTAATGTGAGATGAGCACCGCAACCCCAGAGTCGGACACAACTGGACCTAATGGTCAGGGGTCCCTTTACCTTTACCCCTCTGCTCACCAGTCTGAGATGTGCCTGCAACTTGGTTCCCAGTACAACTTGCTCTTTAGCGGGCAGCAGCCTCCCTCTACCTGGTCCCTCTAGATTGTTTTGCTTCTCATTCCCATCAGGCCCATCCAGCATGCCAACCGTCAAAGAGGATGGCAGCTGGAGGCTGCAAAACTGAGAATCTATCAACCTTCCAGTATCCATTACCCTCCGATTAACCTCCAAAACAGGTATAAACAATCCAAGAGGCTGAAATGCGTTAAACGAGGTTTGCGTCTTGATTGATTGCCGTGCGCCACTCCTAATTAGCTGGCAAGGTTGTCCGAGAAGACATTTGTTTCACGTTAAGGGTCTCTTAATTTCCTTTGGCTCACTTACGTTTGAGTCTGGGAGAGCTGGGAAACTAACCATCATCTCTCTCTCTCAGGTGGGTGGCAATCGCTTGCTAATCAAGTCACCTGTTTGTAGCACAAAAAGATAGCTTTCCCCCAAATGCCGAATCATTTTTGCTCATCCTCAGCGTGTTGCTTTCAATCTAGCTCCTGCCATCCATAAGTGTTGGTGTGGTTATTTCATTTTGCCCTGTGAACTGCCCTGAGACCTGCGGTTATAGGGCGGTATACAAATTTAATTAATTAATAACAATAATAATGTTGTTGTTGGCATCCATCTGCCTTGAGAGACAATGGCATGTGCCTCTTGGGTGAAGTCAGTGGTGACTATGGGGTTGCAGAAATCTTGCTTTGAGGCCAAGGGAGCTGGCGTTTGTCCACAGACAGCTTTCCGGGTCATGTGGCCAGCAGGACTAAACCGCTTCTAGCGCAACGGAACACCATGACGGAAACCAGAGCGCACGGAAACACCATTTACCTTCCCGCCGCAGTGGTACCTATTTATCTACTTGCACTGGCGTGCTTTCAAACTGCTAGGCAGTTGGCAGGAGCTAGGGACAGAGCAACGGGAGCTCAAACCAGCCCCGTCGTGGGGATCTGAACCGCTAACCTTCTGATCAGCAAGCCCAAGAGGCTCAGTGCACCAGTTTAGACCATAATACAACCCATGTTCACATGAACCTGGTTCTGTGTGACAGCACCTATGCTTGGGCACCACCCTTCCCATGTCTCCCTGTCCCGTGAATGCTCCCTAGGGCCTGCAACCTGACACATGGTCCAGATGTTATACAAACCAGTGCAGCCCCAGTCTGCGACATACTTTATCCCAGAATGCAAACTCTCGCTTGGGAACAGACGGAGGTGGGGTGGAGAAAAGCCAGAGATCAGTCCGCCGAATCTTCTGAACAAAAGGTCAAGTGTCAGAGATAAAGGGAGCACTCTATCAGCGTGATTTTGTGGGATGCTAGAGCCCTTCTGCATTTTTCATGGGCTCTCGTGATGCAAATCCAGGAACAGAATTTGACGTAAAGGACTTTGGAGGGCCTGAATGGAACACGAGTGCTGTCCATCACAGGCATTGCCGGTGGTGCAATTATTTTTTACTGCTTCCTTTCTGTAAACAGCTTAAACCTGCAGAGACCAAATGACTCAGAGGAGCAATAATGGGATGTACGGAATTCACTGTCTTGCTAATGACATCGGAAGCCATTAATAACCTGAGATTTAAGCGCCTGCCCAACCGTCTCAATGGCTTTTTCTCAATGCTTTGACGCGGTTGTCTCTTGGCATTCTCTCATGCCAAGACGACTCGGAGGGTTCACTGCCGCCATACAAATGGGCTTGTGCTGTGGCACTACATAAGCCATGGTCTCTGATTAGTGCTTCCCAGACGGAAGCTGAGATGTGTCTCAAAGTAATCAGCAACAGGAACCTCCCAGCCCATTCACTTTGTGAATAAAACTTAGCATAGTCTGCTTAGACTCAAGTGCATTATTATTAAAATTTGTATACCGCCCTATACCCACAGGTCTCAGGGCGATTACAACATAAAATCACAATATAAAAACACAAACGACTTAATAAAAACAAAACAACGCAATAACCCCCCCCCCCCGCAGCACATTTTATTATTATTATTATTTGAAAAAATCTTTTATTGAATTTTTAACAACAACCACAAACACCAACAGGCATCCAAAGATACCAAAAAAAAAAAAACAAAAATATACCTATATCATTCATATTTTTTTATTTATGCCTTATTACAGCAATAACCAGATAAAGAAAAATACATCAAAACTTTTAACCATTCTATTCATAACAATAAGAAAGCTAAATTATATATTAATATTTATAGTTGTTGTTGTTGTTCAGTCGTGTCCGACTCATCGTGACCCCATGGACCAGAGCACGCCAGGCACTCCTATCTTTCACTGCCTCCCGCAGTTTGGCCAAACTCATGCCAGTCGCTTCGAGAACACTGTCCAACCATCTCATCCTCTGTCGTCCCCTTCTCCTTGTGCCCTCCATCTTTCCCAACATCAGGGTCTTTTCCAGGGAGTCTTCTCTTCTCATGAGGTGGCCAAAGTACTGGAGCCTCAACTTCAGGATCTGTCCTTCCAGTGAGCACTCAGGGCTGATTTCTTTAAGGATGGATAAGGTTTGATCTTTTTGCAGTCCATGGGACTCTCAAGAGTCTCCTCCAGCACCATAATTCAAAAGCATCAATTCTTCGGCGATCAGCCTTCTTTATGGTCCAGCTCTCACTTCCGTACATTACTACTGGGAAAACCATAGCTTTAACTATACGGACCTTTGTCGGCAAGGTGATGTCTCTGCTTTTTAAGATGCTGTCTAGGTTTGTCATTGCTTTTCTCCCAAGAAGCAGGCGTCTTTTAATTTCGTGACTGCTGTCACCATCTGCAGTGATCATGGAGCCCAAGAAAGTAAAATCTCTCACTGCCTCCATTTCTTCCCCTTCTATTTGCCAGGAGGTGATGGGACCAGTGGCCATTTTAGTTTTTTTGATGTTGAGCTTCAGACTATTTTGCTCCTCTTTCACCCTCATTAAAAGGTTCTTTAATTCCTCCTCACTTTCTGCCATCAAGGTTGTGTCATCAGCATATCTGAGGTTGTTGATATTTCTTCTGGCAATCTTAATTCTGACTTGGAATTAATATTAATATTAGACTTCCCTAATCCATCTCTCCATTAAACCAAAATAGATAAACATCAATATAGTTGTTGACATGAACAACTATATTGCTATTCATCATTCATAAGGTTTTCACATGTTACTTTACCACTATACCATTTTGGGAAAGGACAAGGATTATTCCAACGCAAGAACCGTGTTGGTGTTGCACTGCTTTTTAAGATAATACAGAAAACTACTCCATTCCTCAATAAATCTTTTCCTCGGATTGTCTTTTACTTTTTCTGAAAGGTAAGCCAACTCGGTATATTCTAAGATTTTATAAAACCATTCTTTTTTACTGTGTGTTATTTCGCTCTTTCAGTGTGACACCACCAGGATTCTTGCAGCCACAGAGGCATATTTAAAAAAAAAGGTCCTCATTTTATTGGGTATGTCAGGGGTTGTTATGCCTAAAAGGTATGTGTTATGTATTGAGGTTCTCACCCTAGGCCACTAGGGGTGTTGTGTATATAGTTTCACTCTGCCTACCGTGGCTGCAGTTCTCACTCAGGTCCACAATGCAAATGAAGGATTGAGAGTGCCGCTCACGGATTGGGTAGCTAGAGAGAGAGTTGTTACTGTTGCATGTTACTGAGTACTATATAAGCAGGCTGGCTCAGCCCTTCAGTTCAGTTCTGTTCCAGCCTGAGAATAAAGAGAGCTGCTTGGAGAATCACTGTGTCATCTGCTATGTCCTACCCACTACTTAATAGTATGCTTCTGGTGATTTAGGAAATCTGGTTTTTAAAATTATTTCCAATTCTGAGTGAATTTCGTTCCAAAATACTTCGATCTTGTTACATTCCCACCTGTAAGGACGTTCAGTGGTTGCTCATGAGAAAACGCTCGGACGCAGCACTTCTAAAACTAAGTTCTTTAATGTGCAGATATTTACAGTGGAGCAGAAGTTCAAACGTCCATCTCATCCCTCTGCAGAGTCCGGGAATGAACCCTTCTGGTTCTTTGTCCAGCAAAAGAGGCGCGGGATCCTGAACCCCCGCCTCCCCCTTCCACGTCTTTCCTGTCTGCGAACTCGGGGCGCGGGAAACTGTCCCTGTTCCCCGCTTCCCCCTTGGTGCTCAGGCTCTGCGATCTCTTCACAGCCCCTGCGCCGACTTCCTGCCTCTAACTCCCCCTCCCCACTGGAGGAATGGTCGCTTCCTGCTGAGGAGGGGGATGACGAACTGGTGAACAAAGGGGGTGGTTCCCTGTACTGCAAGCTCTCCTGGGATGCTACCTGTCGTGGGGAGGGGGGTTTCCTGACACCACCAGATATGATACAAACTCCCAACCTCCTCACATCTCCAACAGGTGTTTACCCGCATTTTTATACATTCGCGAATGTTTGTCCCTCCCCAGCACATTTGAAAAGGGCATTGCATGCCACTGCCACTCAGCCAAAGGCCTGGCTAAAGAGGAACGTTTTTGCCTGGTGCCTAAAGGTGCACAATGAATGTGCCAGGCAAGCCTCCCTGGGGAAGTGAAGCAACAGCATTGCATTGTCACTTAACTAGAAGCCTAGAGTTCGGTGCAGCAAAATGAAGGAAGGAGTAGGAATATAAGCTCAGGATCCAAGCCACTCCCAATGTGAGTTAATGGTTTTGTGGTGGTGGTGGAGTTTTTTTTTTTTTTTTTTAAAGACATGCTTATTGGGCCAATTATTCATCAGGAAGACTGTTGTTGGCGCACAGCCAAAAAGAATCTCTCCAGTTCCATAAATACACTGCAATTATCATCAGAGGAGACTGAACCCCCTCAGACTCTCTTGGAGAGCTCAGCCGGGCACTGAAGTGCCGTTCAATCACTGCATTCGAGGGAAGAGCACACTCCCAACTGCTTCACTATTCTCGAAATCACGGCCGCCTTTTCTCCCCAGGCCTCTTTACCTCCTGTTTCCCTCACCTCACATGAAGACCCTCCAAGTGCCCCTATTTTCCAGGGACAGTCCTGAATTTACAGATGCCATCCTGGTTTCTGATTTGATCACAGAGTGTCACATTTTTCCTTAGGACGTCCCTATTTTCATTGGAGAAATGTTGGAGGGTATGGAATAGGCCGTCCCTATTTTCAGTGGAGAAATGTTGGAGGGTGTGCAGGTGTTTTGCACTACAGCTCTCTTCAGCCCCCAGGGGTGATGGGAGCTGGAGTCCAACAACCATTCTTCATCCCTGATCTTGTGGCTACTTTTTAAACACACTCACCCTAAAACAAAATTCATTATTCAGGGTGCATCTGGCACCTTCATTGTAGTTTTTGGCACATGCTGGCAACAAACCTCATTTCCCTGGCCGTTGACACCTGAGAGACATGTTTTAGGATCCACCCTATTCTTCTGACTGTAACATGTTTTAACCGATGTTAATCATGTAACCTTGTGATTTCAAATAGTGAACTATGGAACACGCTCACCCACTGGAGGCAGTGATGGCCACCAACTTGAATGGCTATAAAAGAGAATAGAGATGCGAATCAGATGAGACCATATGATTTCTACACAGTCAAAATCCATTGTGTAGAGACTAACCACATCCCATTCTGGGATATTGCTTCTGAAGCCTGATTTCTGTTTTCTGGATCATGGGTTCCCTCTGCCAACCCAAGACTGTCATGGGTAAAGGCAAATGTATCCGTCAATAGAATTTCTTTGGCTGTGGAGTGGGCACTGTCTTCTTGCTTGCATTCCCATAATGACATACGCACAGCCTATGGATTAAATCCTAAGTGTTGCTTCCTGTTTGCCTGCCAGACCCATGATTCAAACAGGAAGTCCACTTTAGTTCATTCATTCAAACGCCTGGAATGATAAGCTGATCAAATCTTTCTTTGACGGTTTTGAGAGAGACAGACAGACAGACAGTTATGTGGTTAGTTCCTCACATTCTTATATTATGCTTCGTTCTTTATTACCTTTATACACCACCCTTATTTTCCAAGGACCTCAAGATGGTGTATATGGCTCTCCTCGTCCCCATTTCAACCTCACAACAACCCAGTGAGGTAGGTCAGGCTAAGGGATGGTGACCGGCCATAGGTCACCCAAAAGGTCACACTAAGCCTTCCCAGAGCAAAATATGCATAGGAGCCTTTGTTTGGTCAGAATCAAGTATACACTTCCAGAGTTAATTCCAAAAACATGATTTCTGGAAAAAGAGCCACCGTAGCCGCTAGAGGGCCATGAACAATTGTGTCCCAAGCTTTTTAGACTCCTCTACGGGGGTGGCGCTGTGGTCTAAACCACAGAGCCTAGGGTTTGCCAATCAGAAGGTCGGTGGTTCGAATCCCCGCGATGGGGTGAGCTCCCGTTGCTCGGTCCCAGCTCCTGCCACCTAGCAGTTCGAAAGCACGTCAAAGTGCAAGTAGATAAATAGGTACCGCTCCGGTGGGAAGGTAAACGGCGTTTCTGTGCGCTGCTCTGGTTCGCCAGAAGCGGCTTAGTCATGCTGGCCACATGACCCGGAAGCTGTACGCCGCTCCCTTGGCCAGTAAAGCGAGATGAGCGCCGCAACCCCAGAGTCATCCTAACAGTCAGGGGTCCCTTTACCTTTACCCATGTAGGTACTCTCTGAAACCAAAGGGGCACATTGGTTGCCAGATGTGACTCCCCCCCCCAGCTCTCCTATCCCACTACTTGGCTGGAAAACTATTTGGTGAGTTTCTCAGATTACTTTGGGGTGCAGAGGGTTGGCTTATTTATTTATTGTCTTATTTTTTAAATTTATATACCACTTTATATTTTAAGGAAAAATCTCAAAGGGGTTTACAGCATATTAAATCAATAAAACATAGATAAAACAATCTGAAGAAAGTCGAGTATACAGTCAAAGCAACATAACGGAAAACTAAAATATTATCTTAAAGATTAGGTCAACTACAGAATACATATTTAACATAGTAGGGCTGGTGAGTGTGGGCCCCACTCCCTAGGCCAGGTGGAAAGGGCCTTTCAGGGAGCAGGCCTTCACGCCCCACAGCCGGGCGATTGTCCTCTGGCCTCATGAGGAGCCTCTTCAGTGGGGCTGGTGAGTGTGGGCCCTGGGAAATGATGTAGGGGGTGCTTCATCCCACCCTTGCCCCACAACATCATTGGTGAAAAATTTGTACCAAAGCCAGGGCAGAACACCACACTGTGCTGTCGAATTGGGTGGCGGCCACGTGTGTCCTTTATAAGACCTCATTCCAATCTAAGAGCTGCTAAAGTTATTTAGGAAAATCATGTGGTGCAGCCAGCACTTCCCTCTGACATACTAACCTGCATCCTAAAGAGTCGGAAGCCCCGGGAGGGCTGTACCACGTGCCTCCTCAGAGCATCTGAATCTGCTCACATTGAGGGAAAACCCCATAAATATACATGAATCGCTTTGCATAACTCAAGCTACATAAACGCTACAAAGGAGAGATGCCTACCAATGGCTTTGCTCACCTCTGAGGGTAGCTTATTCTCAAAGCATTTATTGTTCTAATATTATTCATAGTTTCTGTGGCATTGGAAGGGATGTTATCGTTCTAATCTAATTCATTTGCACAAAAGCCTTCTAAGGTAAGCAAGACTGAGAAACTGAGACTTATTTACTAAACACCCCCTCTCCCCTCCCCTCACAGGGAGCTTCATGCATGAGTGTAGATTTGAATTACAAAATAAAATAAAAAAATTCTTTCCAGTAGCACCTTAGAGACCAACTAAGTTTGTTCTTGGTATGAGCTTTCGTGTGCATGCACACTTCTTCAGATACACTGAAACAGAAGTCACCAGACCCTTAAATATAGTGAGGGAGTGGGGAGGGGTATTACTCAGAAGGGTGGTGGGAATGGGTGATTGGCTGATAGGTGTGGAAAACCTGTTGACGACTCTTAACGGCTGCAATTGGTCTTGCAGGGAAAGGCAAGGGGTGAGATGGCTAAAGATAGCTTTGTCATGTATAATGAGATAAGAATCCAATGTCTTTGTTCAGACCAGGTTTCTCCATGGTTTTAAGTTTGGTGATTAGTTGCAATTCAGCCACTTCTCTTTCCAGTCTATTTCTGAAATTTCCTTTGTATTAAGACAGCTACTTTGAGATCTTTTATAGAATGTCCTGGGAGATTGAAGTGTTCTCCTACTGGTTTCTCTGTCTTGTGATTCCTGATATCAGATTTATGTCCATTTATCCTTTGGCGTAGGGTTTGGCCTGTTTGTCCAATATAGAGAGCTGAAGGGCACTGTTGGCATTTGATTGCATACACAATGTTGGAAGATGAGCAATTAAATAGTCCTGAGATGGTATGTTTGATGTTGTTGGGGCCAGTAATGGTGTTGTCCGGGTTTATGTGGCAGCAAAGTTGGCATCTGGGTTTATTGCAGGCTCTGGTACCAGTGTCCATGTTGAGTCCTGTTGTTGTATTATTGTGGGTGAGGAGCTGTTTGAGATTGGGTGGCTGTCTGTAGGCTGTCTGTAGATTTGAAGTTAGGCCAAATCCCATCCTCTCCATCCCAGAATACTTTAAAGTGCACTCAATATCTACCCCCCCAAAAAAATGCATTTTAGGAGATAATACATATTTATTTACGTCCTGCGTTTTGCTGTCAGGGCTATGTAGTAGGAAGATAAAAGAATATGAAGACTGAATTCTATGTTTGTTTATTAAATTTGTGTCCAACCCAAAGGAGTGAAATAATTGTAGAGCTGGAAGGGGTCCCAAGGATCATCTAGTCCAGCCCCCTGCGATGCAGGAATCTCAGCTAAAGCATCCAAGACAGATGGCCATCCAACCTCTGGTTAAAAACCTCAAAGGAAGGAGAGCCCACCACCTCCTGAGGGAGAAAGCTCCACTACCGAACATATCTTAGGGTCAGAAAGTTCCAGCTACAGGTAGGTAGCTGTGTTGGTCTGCCATAGTCAAAACAAAATAAAAAATAAAAAAATCCTTCCAGTAGCACCTTAGAGACCAACTAAGTGTGCATGCACACGAAAGCTCATACCAAGAACAAACTTAGTTGGTCTCTAAGGTGCTACTGGAAGGAATTTTTTTATTTTTTATTTTGGTCAGAATGTTCTTCTTGAAGTTTAGTTGGAATCTCCTTTCTTGTAACTTGAATCCATTGGTTCTTCTATGAAGATAGGGACATCCTAAGGAAAAGCAAGACATTCCGGGATCAGATCAGAAACTGGGATGGCTCCTGTTCCTGGGAATTAGGAACACTTGGAGGGTCTGCAAGAAGCTGGTGGTTACACAGGTTTATAGGAAGGATGTGTTGGTGGCCTACCAAGAAGCCGGTGGTTACCCAGGTTTCTGGCTTATGCTAAAATAATATTTCGTGATCAAGGCAAGCCAACTGCTGCCACTTCATTCAAGAGGCTAAGCTCTGACCAAGTGCCACAGATGTTTCTCTGGAAAGGGCTGAGGTCTTGCTCTTGCCAAAGCTACTGGCAGAATTCCCACTGCGCTAGCCTGGGAAGAGGCTTTTGCCAGTTAATTGGCTGCTTCTTTCTTCTTGCTGCCTACGGAGGCACCCTTGCAACAGCTGGACAGATTAGGCTAATCTGAGGAATGTCAGGCAGTTAAGTGCCCTGGGGAGATTGTGATCAATAGGTCAACTATGAGCAACCTTTCAAAAATGTCTACTCTTTCCATGATAGCACTTCACACAAGCTGCCCTCTGAGCAGGACTCACTCTTTGTGCGATGCCCTTCAATTTCTTGTGGAATTCCTCTGTGGCAGGTTGTCCAGATTGGTGGACCACACGCTTTGCATCCTGGTTCAATCCCTTGCATCTCCAGGAAAGGCTGAGAGAGAATCTTGCATCCAGCCACGGAGAGAGCTGCTGCCAGGCAGCATCAACAGTCCCGAACTGGAGTGACCAATGGTCTGATTGGGTATTATAAGGCAGCTTCCTAAGGTCTTCTGACTGCTCCTGCCTTGCTCTGCAGCCTCAATTGGGATGTGTATTAAGGCAGGGATGGTCAACATGGGGCCTGTCAGTATACAAGTGCATGCAGAAAAATAAGTCATGTCAGACTAACCTGATCTCATTTTTTGACAGAATTACAAGCCTGGTAGATGAAGGGAATGCTGTGGATATAGCCTATCTTGATTTCAGCAAGGCCTTTGACAAGGTGCCCCATGATATTCTTGTAAAGAAGCTGGTAAAATGTGGGCTAGACAATGCTACCATTCAGTGGATTTGTAACTGGCTGACTGACCGAACCCAAAGGGTGCTCATCAATGGCTCCTCTTCATCCTGGAGAGAAGTGACTAGTGGGGTGCCACAGGGTTCTGTCTTGGGCCCAGTCTTATTCAACATCTTCATCAATGACTTGGATGATGGGCTTGAGGGCATCCTGATCAAGTTTGCAGATGACACCAAATTAGGAGGGGTGGCTAATACCCCAGAGGACAGGATCACACTTCAAAATGACCTTAACAGATTAGAGAACTGGGCCAAAGCAAACAAGATGAATTTTAACAGGGAGAAATGTAAAGTACTACACTTGGGCAAAAAAAATGAAAGGCACAAATACAGGATGGGTGACACCTGGCTTGAGAGCAGTACATGTGAAAAGGATCTAGGAGTCTTGGTAGACCACAAACTTGACATGAGTCAACAGTGTGATGCAGCAGCTAAAAAAGCCAATGCAATTCTGGGCTGCATCAATAGGAGTATAGCGTCTAGATCAAGGGAAGTAATAGTACCACAGCTCTGGTCAGATGGTGCAGTTCTGGGCATGGGATCACACAGTGTCAGAGCTGCAGGAGCTTATGAGGAACAAGGTGGCAAAGAGAAGGTTAAGGGGTGATATGATAGCATGTCTTCATATAGAGGAGGGAGAAAGGTTGTTTTCATTTTGTTCTCACCATAAGCTGGGAAGTCAGGAGTGTGGTGGAGTCTTAAGCGCCGAGAGAGAGGTGTTTCCTGCTTGGCAAAGAGAGATTCTATAAGAGATTGACTAGCTCATGAAATTAGGCTTGAGAAGAAGCATCATCGCCAACAAAATAGGTTGTGGTATGTGCTTTGTTGCAGAGTTGTGTGATGCCCACAACAGCACAACAGAGATGGTGCAATGGGATCACACAGTGTCAGTATTTTCTGGGGACAGTTAAGCCCAGAGAGAGAAAGAGAGAGAGATTGACATTTACAGAACCCTCCCAAGTTGTCTGGGGACTGGTTTCTGATTTGATCTCAGAAAGCCCAGCTTTTTCTTAGGATGTCCCTATTTTCATCAGAGAAATGTTGGAGAGTTTGGAGTTATGCGATTCGCCAAGCCAAGGAGATAAGTAACTATACAACGTTCGGAAGACAACTGAAGGCAGCCCTGTATAGGACAAATGCTAAATGTTAAATGTTTTATTATGTTTCTATATATGTTAGAAGCTGTCCAGAGTGTCTGGGGCAACCCAGTCTGATGAGTGGGGTATAATTCTTATTCTTATTCATATTCTTACTCTTATTCTTGCTCTTGCTCTTATAAAGGGACCCCTGACCATCAGGTCCAGTCGTGTCCAACTCTGGGGTTGTGGCGCTCATCTCGCTCTATAGGCCGAGGGAGCCGGCGTTTGTCCGCAGACAGCTTCCGGGTCATGTGGCCAGCATGACAAAGCCGCTTCTGGCGAACCAGAGCAGCACACGGAAACGCCGTTTACCTTCCCGCCGGAGCGGTCCCTATTTATCTACTTGCACTTTGATGTGCTTTCGAACTGCTAGGTGGGCAGGAGCTGGGACCGAGCAACGGGAGCTCACCCCGTGGCAGGGATTCGAACCGCCGACCTTCTGATCAGCAAGCCCTAGACTCTGTGGTTTAACCCACAGCGCCACCTGGGTCCCTATATTATGGAATAGGATGTACCCATTTCCACCAGAGAAATATTGGAGGGTATAATTGCATGGCAGAGGGAGGGTTTTTTGAACCCGGGTCTCCCTGGTCCCCATCCAACACTCTATCCACTACTCAATGCGCAGGCATGAGACATAGCCCAATGCAGCCTGATAAGCTCCCACAACCGATGCCACTTCTCTAAAACCATTTGCACTCTCCTGGCCTGTGCTCTGCTGGAGGAATGCATATCTAACAGGGGAGGAAAGAGACATTATACAACATGCCATATTGCTTAACACCAGAAGGCTTGCCAGACACAAGCTGCACAGCTGGAGCCCAAGGTTGTCTCAGTTCACACTCGCATGTGATGGCCGCCTTGGAGAACCACCTGATTCTCAGCTCCGACCTCTCCCGGATAGCTCGGCCAACAATAACAGACCCTGGGCTTGAGTCCTGCTGTCTCTGAGATCAGGACAACAGGGCAAAGCATGGGATGGTCTGACCAGGACACTGTCAATCCCAGAGACAAGATTTCTTCCAAGCTGAACAATATGGGCCTGCTGCAAGGATGTAATTGGCAGTGTTTTCCCCTTTGAATCACGTATGTGTTTGCATGTCCTAACAGGGAAGGACTGCAGCTCAGTGATAGAGCATCGGCTTTCCATGCAGAAGGTCCCAGGTTTGATCTGTGGTATCTCTGTTCATAGCGGGGGAGAGAAGACAAGCAAAATGCGAAGGAGATCGTGAAAGATACAGGAAATTGAATGCAGATTTCCAAAGAATAGCAAGGAGAGACAAGAGGGCCTTTCTAAACGAGCAATGCAAAGAAATAGAGGAAAATAACAGAATGGGAAAAACCAGAGATCTGTTCAAGAAAATTGGAGATATGAAAGGAACATTTCGTACAAAGATTACCACTATAAAGGACAAAAGTGGAAAGGACCTAACAGAAGCAGAAGACATCAAGAAGAGGTGGCAAGAATACACAGAGGAATTATACCAGAAAGATATGGAGGTCTCATACACCCCAGGTAGTGTGGTTGCTGACCTTGAGCCAGACATCCTGGAGAGTGAAGTCAAATGGGCCTTAGAAAGCCTTGCTAACAACAAGGCCAGTGGAAGTGATGATATTCCAGCTGAACTATTTAAAATTTTAAAAGATGATGCTGTTAAGGTGCTACACTCAATATGCCAGCAAGTTTGGAAAACTCAGCAGTGGCCAGAGGATTGGAGAAGATCAGTCTACATCCCAATCCCAAAGAAGGGCAGTGCCAAAGAATGCTCCAACTACCGCACAATTGCACTCATTTCACACGCTAGCAAGGTTATGCTTAAAATTCTACAAGGCAGGCTTAAGCAGTATGTGGACCGAGAACTCCCAGAAGTGCAAGCTGGATTTCGAAGGGGCAGAGGAACCAGAGACCAAATTGCAAACATGCGCTGGATTATGGAGAAAGCTAGAGAGTTCCAGAAAAACATCTACTTCTGCTTCATTGACTACGCAAAAGCATTTGACTGTGTCGACCACAGCAAACTATGGCAAGTTCTTAAAGAAATGGGAGTGCCGGATCACCTCATTTGTCTCCTGAGAAATCTCTATGTGGGACAAGAAGCTACAGTTAGAACTGGATATGGAACAACTGATTGGTTCAAAATTGGGAAAGGAGTACGACAAGGCTGTATATTGTCTCCCTGCTTATTTAACTTATATGCAGAATTCATCATGCGAAAGGCTGGACTGGATGAATCCCAACCGGAATTAAGATTGCCGGAAAAAATATCAACAACCTCAGATATGCTGATGATACTACCTTGATGGCAGAAAGTGAGGAGGAATTAAAGAACCTTTTAATGAGGGTGAAAGAAGAGAGCGCAAAATATGGTCTGAAGCTCAACATCAAAAAAACTAAGATCATGGCCACTGGTCCCATCACCTCCTGGCAAATAGAAGGGGAAGAAATGGAGGCAGTGAGAGATTTCACTTTCTTGGGTTCCATGATCACTGCAGATGGTGACAGCAGTCACGAAATTAGAAGACGCCTGCTTCTTGGGAGAAAAGCAATGACAAACCTAGACAGCATCTTAAAAAGCAAAGACATCACCTTGCCGACAAAGGTCCGTATAGTTAAAGCTATGGTTTTCCCAGTAGTAATGTACGGAAGTGAGAGCTGGACCATAAAGAAGGCTGATCGCCGAAGAATTGATGCTTTTGAATTATGGTGCTGGAGGAGACTCTTGAGAGTCCCATGGACTGCAAGAAGATCAAACCTATCCATTCTCAAAGAAATCAGCCCTGAGTGCTCACTAGAAGGACAGATCCTGAAGTTGAGGCTCCAGTACTTTGGCCACCTCATGAGAAGAGAAGACTCCCTAGAAAAGACCCTGATGTTGGGAAAGATGGAGGGCACAAGGAGAAGGGGACGACAGAGGATGAGATGGTTGGACAGTGTTCTTGAAGCTACTAACATGAGTTTGGCCAAACTGCGAGAGGCAGTGAAGGATAGGCGTGCCTGGCGTGCTCTGGTCCATGGGGTCACGAAGGGTCGGACACGACTGAACGACTGAACAACAACAACAACAACATCTCTGTTCAGTATAGTAATTTAATTCACTGAATTTGTAAATGCTTGTACGTATCACTATGTGTTTAAATTTGATTGGCTGGTAACTGAATTCTAGAGAGTTCTCTAACAGTTCTGGCGCATAGCTGTCAACCTTCCCTGCTGTTTCCCAATGCTATAATAAGGGAATTTCCCGCAAAAAAGGGGAAAGGTTAACAGCTGTGTTCTGGTGTATTTGGCTAATGTCGGTCACATGGGAGGTATCTCGTGAAGGAAAGACTCCATTTTACGTGAAATGAGATGACTGTGTTTTACAAGCTACTGTGAACACTGCTAAGTTGAATAGAGTGTCAGAGAGCATCTTCTCTGCTTGGAAGAAGCAAAGCAAAGCTGCAGGAGAATGTAAAAGTGGAAAACTCTCATAGGAGCTGCAAGGCATGGCCTAACTGAGATACAGAAGGCTAAAAATGCTGAGCTCTGGAAAGAGAGGAAAATGCAGTTGTTTGGAAGTTCGAAGAAGAGATTGTAAACCCATGCTTAGAGAAGCATGTGACTGTAAATATTATGTTTTAATTCATGCAGTGCTTTTTTCTTTAAAAAAAATGTTTAGGGGTACTCCAATTTTCCTACTCAATGAGGCCAAACTTAAATTCTAATTCTAATAATAATAATAATAATAATAATAATAATAATTTTTTTATTTATACTCCACCCATCTGGGCAGCTTCCAACAAAATGTTAAAAACACAATAAAACAACACAGGGCTGCCTTCAGATGTCTTCTAAAAGTCAAATAGTTGTTTTATTTCCTTGACATTTGATGGGAGGGCGTTCCACAGGGAGGGCGCCACTACCGAGAAGGCCCTCTGTCTGGTTTAGGGATATACGTACCCCTAGAAAAAAAAGCACTGAATTCATCTATAACTATGTTTCTTCAAGTAAAGTTTTTGAATATTAAAGTCTGGACACTGGTTTAATTTCCAAAGAAGGGTATCAGTCATATAAACGATTTGAGCTTCTCAGCACTGTTTTTGCTACCCTTACTCCAGCCACCTCCAGGTTGGGCGGGGAATGTCCCCTGTCTGAAATCCTAGAGAGTCTCTGCCAGTCAGTGTAGGCAATGCTGAGCTACGTGGATCAGTGGTTTATCTCAGTAAAGGCAACTTCCTGTGGCCACTTCTGCTCTGGAGAGCTTCCTGCTACCTCTGCCATCTGACCCAAGGTTGGTGGCAGATGGCGTGAAGCCTTTCCTCTTGCGGCATCCTGCTGATGTGGCATCCTCTTTCTAGAAAGCCCATCTCACATTGATGTCCTTTTAGCCTCACCCAAAGACCTCATTTTCTCACTCTTTGTCGAGCGTTATCGTCTGGTTTTATTGCCACTTTTATTCCACTCGTTTATCGGTTGTTTTATGGCGCTTTTCAAAATTGCACTTCTTTGTTTGCAAAGCGTTCCAGGGAAAGGTGGCAAGGAAATCTAATCAATCGCTCAATCAATGAAGAGTGTGTGGCACAAGGCAAGGTGCAGGCGATAAGAGAGCCGAAAGCGGTTTGGCACAGACACAACTTTGGTCTAGTTAGGAAGTACCATGTTTCTTTTGTCTAGCCAAACAGGTTCAGCAGGATTATGCAACACCACTGAAACCTGAAGATCTTCTCTTATCAGAAGAGATAGTGGGATGAATGTACGCTAGGTTACCTAAAGGAAGAATCACCTGCAGGTGCCAGTGTGCCCCCTATGGTACCCATGAAAGGT
The DNA here is from genome assembly GCA_900245905.1 of Lacerta viridis. NCBI lineage: Eukaryota > Metazoa > Chordata > Lepidosauria > Squamata > Lacertidae > Lacerta > Lacerta viridis. The sequence continues at coordinate 144,529 of OFHU01002251.1, read as the reverse complement.
CTCAGGAAATATTGCTTCAAAAAACCACAATGTATGAGGGACTGTCTGCTCTATTTGCATTTGCACATCTTCTTGTACATTGAACATGTGCCCCACTCCTTGAAAGATTCCATCAACGGTGTCTCTGAAAAATTGTACACATCACCTGGGAAGACAGGCAAACTAATGCCAGTGTACTGGAAGAAGCAAAAAATCACCCGTGTCAAAGCGATGATTCTTCAACATCAACTTCATTGGACTGGTCATGTTGTGCGGATGCCTGATAATCGTCTTCCAAAGCAACTACTCTATTTTGAACTTAAAAATGGAAAGCGTAATGCTGGTGGTCAACAAAAGAGGTTTAAGGACTCTCTCAAGGCAAATCTTAAAAAAGAAGGCACTGTAGTATAAACACAACACACATCTGACAACTGGGAAACACTGGCCTGCGAGTGCTCCAATTGGAGAACAGCCTTTACCAAAGGTGTCATGGGCATTGAAGATGCTCGAACTCAGGACAAAAGGGAGAAACGTGCTAAGAGGAAGGCATGTTTGGCAAACTCTCACGATGATTAACTCCTGCCAGAAACCTATGTCCCCACTGTGGAAGGACGTGAGGATCCAGAATTGGCCTCCACAGGCACTTACGGACTCGCTTTTAAAACCATGTTTATGGAAGACAATCTTACTCGGCTATGAATGATCGCCAAAGAAGAAGAAGACATTGAACATGTCCCCCACTCACATTTCAGACAACCACATTGTGAAATCATAGCCTTAAGATGTGGATTCTGCCCCGGGACGGTAAGATTTGCTATATCCAGACCCCGAGGTGTGAGCTCGGGGGCAAGGGACAAGGAATTAAGATATTTACAAGAAGAAGAAGAATGCTACAAAGAAGCGGAGGAGCCGAGAGAGGAGGAGATGGATACCCTGATGCTCGATGCAAGGACTGATATGAACTGTGCCTGGATCTGTGGACAATTGGGAAAAGAGGACAATTGGAAGATTGGCTCCGGTGATAGACAGAGAAGGACAATGGACAGAGGGGGAGTGGGGTAAAGCATTAAATGTAAAATTCAAATGGTCTGTTATGGTATTCTGAAATCGGAGGGCGAAGGTTTTTAATTTTAAGTTTATTTTGGATAAGTAAGGAGATATTTGAGGTCTTATGTTATGAGCAGCAAGATAAAGGACAGAAGAAAATAGTATAGATTTTTTGAGAATATTTTGTTAAGATTTATGATAAAGTAAGATGATTAAGATGATTGTTTTATTTTTAACTAAAGTTAATTTTTAGAGAAAAGTTGTTATAAAAAAAGAAGATTATGGATTTAAAACCGAAGGTGAATAGGCAGGGGAAGTCATGTGTCAAGATTCGAAACAAGAATTTTTTTTTTTATGGATATAAGTAAGAAGAAAAATCCTGGCTATGTTTGTATTTGTGTTATATATGTTGGTGTGGGTGGGGTTTATGTTGTGTTATGAAAAATGCCAATAAATTCTTATTAAAAAAAAAAAGATGTGGATTCTGTTGTTGTTGTTACAAAAGTTGGGTGCCTCCCCCTCTCTCTGCCAAGCAGTGGCAAGAGCCCATGAGGTTCCAGGCACACACCCAGGGTCTGTGATCCTTTGGAGAATTGAGACACTGAGGAGACTGTCCTAGCTTTAAGAAATATGACCCCCCCCATTTACACCTTCAATCTGCATGGAGGGAGTCCAGATCTTACAGCATGGTGATTTCAAGAGGGGCTTGTACCCCACAGCAGTACAGTCCAAGGCATCTCTCCCAGCCAGCCTGCAGCCAGCCTGCCCAAGATGGACCCCATTCTTTGTTCTCCCTTCTACCCAGAACACCTTGCTAAAAACTCTTCCCCTCCCCCATCAACTCACACCCAGTTACCCTGGCAACCTTTAACCCCCCTGTCTCTGATCACACCTCAGGACGAGGGGGGAGGGCAAGTTTCTTGCATTGCCAATGGCCTTCAATGACCCTGTGTTGTTGTTTAATGGCCCTAGTTTGGCCATGTCATTTTGCATAGGCTAGCCCAGGAATTCATTTGCAACTTCTGTTCTCCTTTCACATCCCAAATAATCAAAATCCTACCATCTTTTAATTTCTAGGGTTTGGGAGGTTCCCCCCCCAAAAAAACCTATAACAATATCATCATCATCATCATCATCATTTATCAGCTACTTGCTACAAAGGAGACTCTTAAGTGACTTTCAAAAATTACACGTCAAAAGCATATTGTAAAACCAAAAAATGCATTGCAATACAACCATCGCAGTGGCACAGCAAAAAACAGCAGAACACAGTTTTCAGGAAACAGAATATTTATCACCATTGCGTCAAATGCCTGGGGAAAGAGAGAGGTTTTTCAGTGGCACCCAAAGGATGTTAACGATGGGGCCAGGCAGAACACACTAGGGAGAGAGAGCATTCTCTGCCCAGCTACAGATCTTACATCTTCAACATCCTTAGGCTGCTGCCCACACAAAGAACTAACAGTATCCAATCTCAGCAGAAAGAGACGGAATCTGCATCCTTCGTAGGCACAGGCATGTTGATAAATCCTTGCAGTCCGACTGCAACATAGGGCAGCTCAGACTACAGCTCCCATCAGCTCCAAGCAGTACTCCTGGTGCAAGCCTACCCTTGTCCACTTGCCATTAGCTTGTTAAAGATTAACCTTGAGAAAGATCAGAGTCCAGTGAAGACAGATTCAAGACCGAGGACTGTATGCCAGGGTCACAAAATGCACAACCCCCTTCCATGCTAAATTACCATCCTCTTGCCTTTAAGGAGTGCAACGGAGGCAGGTTTGCATTAAGGCAAATAGACTCCGTCCCAGCAACCTTAGTCAGCTGGCAGCTGTTTGCCTTCTTATTTAGAAACAGTCCAGCGGCTGACACTGCCTGTTGGCTCCCTCCTCTGTTGCCTTCTTCCCGTCTGAAATAACACAACTACCTAGGAGGTCCTTAGCACCCAGTTTAAAACTGAAATGTGAAACCTCTCCCCACAGGGAGTTTCGCTCAGCGCCTACAGTAGACACCTTTGGGTGCCAGGTGAAAACGTTCCTCTCCAAATAGGCTTGGGGCTGGCTAACATCTTTTATCCTTTTTAATGTGGTTGTGGGAGTCGGGTTATTGTTTTGTTTTGTTCTTATTATGTATTTTGTGTCTTTATATTGTATTGTTATGCTGCGAACCACCCTGAGATCTCTAGATGAATGGTAGCATACACATTTACTGTAGTTTTCCGTGTGTAAGACAATATTTTTTTTTTACTCAAAATTCAATAATAATAATAATAATAATAATAATAATAATAATAATATTGGGGGCCGTCTTATACGTGGATAGTGCAGAGGGGGGGCGGGCAATTGTTGACTTCTGCATCGAGCGGACAGATGATTGGTGGATTCAGTGAGGCCTGCGATTGGCAGCTGCCGCCCCCCCCCAAAAGCACAACAACTCTGGGCAATCCCCTCCCAAGAAAGCTTAACAACTCCGGACAATATCCCCCCCTTAATTTTAAGTCTCAAAAAAAATAGGGGTCGTCTTATACATGGGGGCATGTTATACACGAAAAAATACAGTCATTATTCTCGGTAGTGGCACCCGCCCTTGTGGAACGCCCTCCCGCCAGATGTCAAAGAGAAAAACAACTACCAGACGTTTAGAAGACATCTGAAGGCAGCCCTGTTTAGGGAGGCTTTTAATGTTTAATAGATTATTGCATTTTAATGTTCTGTTGGAAGCCGCCCAGAGTGGCTGGGGAAACCCAGCCAGATGGGCGGGTATAAATAATAAATAATAATAATAATAATAATTATTATTAGACCTAAACATAGCCACCCTTTGAAATTTGCAGCTTTCCAAATTTTGTAATGCAGTTCTCTGGCTGGGTAATATGTACCAACATGCCCATTTTAGGATTAAGTGTGCTTGACCTAGATGGAGCAGTGATCTGACTCAGTATAAAGCAGCTTTTATCCCTAGATTTCAAAGAGCAAAATAAAACTTCACATGTTCCCAGGCCTGTTTATACCAATTTTTCATAACTTCACAATTGAACCCGGTGCGGGGGGAGGGAGAGAAAGTAACCCAACAAAGACTTAATTGCCCTTCTTTTTTGAGGCGTATGTTGAACTAACCCTTTTCAAATAAAACTGCAGCCCAGTTTCAGCCCCTTTTAGTTCAAACGGCTTGCCTGTTTCCTTTCGAACCAAAATGAAGTATTTTTGACCTAAAAATATTTGCCGAATTTAGATAAGCAGCTTAAAATAGTCCGAAACCCTCTGTGCATGTGGTTTGTGCGCGAGTGTCATTCGCACAAAACCACCCCTAATTTGTTCTGGCCCTGTCAAGGAAAAACACATGGAAGAATAAAATCTGAGCTAGGGGGTTCGAGAATGTGCTTATATTTAATCATTGGAGCAACAGCTGGAGCTTGTTAATCTCTAAGCTGGCTCAACCATTCTTATTATTTTATTTATTTGTTTACAAAACAAGGAAGAACAATGATCGTTTAGACCTAAAGACGTGTTGCGACAAAAAGGTGCTTGGGGCTGCTACAATGTGCCATCCAACCCTCTTAGGGATTCCACTCCGGATTTGTGTCGGGTTTACTCCTGAGCCTTTTCTTCTCCCAAACATACTCCGGAAGGCAGCAGAGGTTTAGGATCAGAGTTTTCCTTCTCCTAGATGTAAAGCCTCGGATCTGGGCGCATAGCCTCATTGTCAGCATCCTGGAGTCGAAAGGCAAGCTGGCTAGCTGCTGCTAAGATCTACTGACCTCTGGCTCCAACATAAATCAGTGACTCAAGCCTCCTAGACTTGAGCACACCAGGGCCGTCTTAGGGGGATCGGCCGCCGTGGCGTGGCAATCCCTCGGCGCCCCCGGCGTGCCGCTTCTCCGCCCCTCCCTCCCGCGCTGGCCGCCCCTCGGGAGGGGGTGGGCGAGTGGGGAATGAGGGCGTGGCGCTGGAGCAGGCGCGGGGCTTTGGCACCCTTCCAGCGCTCCAGCTGGGGCTCCGGGAGGCGAGGGCGGCCGACTTGCAACCCGCCCGCCCGTGTGGGCGAGGGCGGGTTGGGGAGGGGGCACCCGGTATGCCAGCAGGCTCGCGGGGGCGCCCCTGGGGGGCCCAGCGCCCTGGTGCACCACGCCACCAGCCCCTATGGACAAGACGGCCCTGGAGCACACTATACTCAGCAATGTGAACTGCGCAACAGAGGAGGCTGAGGCTTGTGGATACATACTAAGAACTACCGATTTATTAATCATAAATCAAGACAAAGAAACATGTTGTCTCCCCTTGCCGTCTTCTCGGAGAGAGAGTCAAATGAAAAGCAATACAGCGGAAGTTCCACTTACGGCAGCGAACTGTGCTGGAATGTAAACAGACACGTGACAAGTAACAATCCCATGCCTGCAACTAAAGGTGGAATGGATTCTCCCAACACCCTTCCCAAGTGGATGAGCCCCACCTGCCCCTCACTTCCCTCTACAGCATGTGCAGAAACCACCTTCTTGACCATTGGACCCACTCTTGAGAGCCAGTGTGGTGTAGTGGTTAAGAGTGGTAGACTCGTAATCTGGGGAACCGGGTTCGCGTCTCCACTCCTCCACATGCAGCTGCTGGGTGACCTTGGGCTAGTCACACTTCTTTGAAGTCTCTCAGCCCCACTCACCTCACAGAGTGTTTGTTGTGGGGGAGGAAGGGAAAGGAGAATGTTAGCCGCTTTGAGACTCCTTCGGGTAGTGAAAAGCGGGATATCAAATCCAAACTCTTCTTCTTCTTCTTGGTCTCGTCTGCTCAATCCGCTGGAGCCTGTCTTCACATGAAGGGGCGGCCCCTAGCTCACTGAGGGTTTGAAACCCATCAGCTCCCCTCACTTGGTTTAGCCAGCCAGTCGAAACCGTTCCCGGGGTGTGGCCGCTGTCACATGTCGACAGCTTCTAGGAGTCACAGGTGAGAGCTGAGTGCAGGGGGGAGACCAAAAATGGAAAGACTACCCCAGAAGGAGTACAATGTATCACCCACCAAAGGTACTACCCCTCCCCTAACACCCCATACACCCAATGTAGAATACACAATATGTGTATTTATTTAATAAATAAAACAGGCTGCCAGTATAGAGGACATCGCAGCCCTTGAAATCTTTTGAGCAGGACTCAGGTCCAGAGATTACCAGGTTTGCCTTGGTTTGCCTCGGTTGGCTCCTGATGTCGGTGCTCGGATGAGGAGCTTTCTCTCTCACACACAGTCTACCCATGGTCGTGGGTTCAAGTCCCACATTGGGCAAAAGATTCCCGCATTGCAGGAGGTTGGACCAGATGGCCCTCGTTGTCCCTTCCAACTCTACAGTTCTGTGATTCTTGTGGCCCCTGAAAGACTAGTGGATGTTGAGGGGCATAAACGTTTGTGTAAAAGTGTAGCCCAATGCCCTAATATATCCGTTAGTCTTTCAGGGACCAAAGGAAAACATTGCCAATTTCAATAAAGGGAGGATGATGATGTCTGATGAGGAGGCCAAGGAGGAGGATAGATTATAATATAGATGAGAGGCAGTTTTCCCTCCATTCAGTCTCGCACGTACAATTCATTATGTGCAGAGAGAAAAGAGTCTCCATTGCTCCTTATCAGCTCCTTTGTGTGTGCATGACATTTTAAATGCAGCGTGGGACAAGCATATGTCGAGTGATTGATCTGTTTGTGCTACCTACTGCAGATGGCTTCTTCCATTGAACGACTGGCCTATTTTTGGATGCCTGCTTTCCACTCTCTCTCTCCCTCTGTCTGTGTGTCTCTCTTGTTTCTAGCAAAGAGCTCTTTCCCAGCTAAACAAGACAAGAATAGTTTCCATCCGATCACCCAGGATTGGAAGAGCAGCGGGGGGGGGGGGGGGGCTGGAGAGAAGAAAGTAAGAGGACCACCACCACCCCCCTCCTGCAGTTTGCATTTCCTCATGTGGACAGACCCCTTGAGATTTGCAACTTTACATCTTGTCAATGGTTAATTGGTTGAAATTATTCTTGGCAGGGGTGGCGGTGTAGATTTTAACTGGATGTGTCTAGAAGGCCACAGAGAACAAATTATTCCCTATGAATAATTCCTGCAAAACATTATCCCCACCCCCTAGAACATAGCAAAGATCTGCCCACCCACAAGGCTTGTCTTATTAAAGGAAATCAGAATATGGACAGATGTGTGAAATATAAGGACCTAGGAAGCTGCCTTGTACAGAGTCAAACCATTGGTCCATCTAGTTCAAGTATTGTCTACAATCAGGGGCGTTCCTAGCCCCTTGGCTGCCCGGGGCGGGAAGCCAAGGGGCACCCCTGGGGGCGGGGCATCTTGGAGGCACGCGCGCAGCGACGCCCCCGCCCCTTTGCCGGGCGGGGGCTTGGGGGCATCGGCGGGCTAGAGGAAGCCGCAGCCATGGGGTGGCCGGCTTCGGGGCTCTTTCCAGCCCACCGAGGCTCCGGAAAGCGGCGGCCCGGCATCCCCGGGGGCGGGGCATCGCTGCGTGTGCGTCATGACAGGCAGCGACGCCCCCGCCCCTGGGGTATGCCGGGCCGCCACTTCGGGAGCCTCGTCCGTGCAGCTGCTGCTCCCGGGGTGAGAGGGAGCGGCGGCGCATGGGAGTGGTGGGACCGCCGCCGCTCCCTCCGCACCCCGGGAGCAGCAGCACCGCACACACCCGCCTAGGGGCGGCACGAGGGGCGGCCCGCCCCCACCGCCCCCACCCTGCGCCCCTGTCTACAATGACTTCTTGGAGGCTTTTCATCAGAGGTGGGGTGGCCATCTGTCACAGGTGCTTTAGCTGAGATTCCTGCATTGCAGGGGGGTTGGACTGGATTACCCTTGGGGTCCTTTCCAACTCTACAATTCTGTGATTCCTTGATTCTAAGCAGCTGCCTCATGTGGGAAATGCTGGGTTGGAGGAGTACAGGGACACCTGGCAGGGGGAGGCAGGAGGGCGATAGCTCCTGGTAGAGCATCTGTTTGGCATGCAGAGGGTCTCAGGTTTAAACACACACACCCCAGCCAGTGGCGGAGCTTCATTCTCCGGCACTGGGGGGGGGGAGCAGGCGGGGGCGGGGCTGGCACACGCGTCCCGGGGGCATGGCACGCCGCCCCTGGGCGTGGGGCGCGTTCTGGGGGTGTGACGTGCAGCCTGCGAGGGTGGGGCGCCCAGCGTGGGGGCAGCCGCAATGGAACCCCCCGGGATCACGCCCCTGACCCCAGCATCTCCACGTAGATGCCTACTTGAAACCTGGCAGAGCTGCTGTTAGTCAGTGTGGACAACATTGAGCTATATGGCATGAACTGCAGGCAACTCCGTTTGCGTGGCGGTTGCGTTTTGAGTCAGTGCACGCTTGCATGAATTCGTGTGCAATCAGAACACCCATTGAAAAAGCCTGCTAACACCTCATTCTGCCCCCACTCTGCCCCTTTTTATGACATTTGGGAGTCACTTCCCGGTTCGGTTCGGTGCGAGTGTGTGGTCACCAGAGATTCCTTCTTACCCACAGGATTGTGGGTGCCCACTGCAGTGATGCAGACGAGCGACATCACATGCACTACATTCTTCAACATCAACTTCGTTGGACTGGTCATGTCGTTCGGATGCCAGATTATAATCTTCCAAAGCAACTACTCTATTTTGAAATTAAAAATGGAAAGCGTAATGCTGGTGGTCAACAAAAGAGGTTTAAAGACTTTCTCAAGGCAAATCTTAAAAAAATGTAGTATAAACACCGACAACTGGGAAACACTGGCCTGCGATCTCTCAATTGGAGAACAGCCTTTACCAAAGGTGTCATGGGCTTTGAAGACGCTTGAATTCAGGACGAAAGGTAGAAACATGCTAAAAGGAAGGCATGTTTGGCAAACCCTCACTGTGATTAACTCCCGCCCAGAAACCTGTGTCCCCATGGTGGAAGGACATGTGGGTCCAGAATTGGTTTCCACGGTCACTTATGGACTCCTCTTCCTCCTCCACTCTGCAGCCAGCTAGGCACCGTTTTCCATGGGGAGGGACTTGAACTCGTAGGCAGACTCTGCCCTGTTTCCTCTAACTTCACTTCTTGCAGTTACAGGTAGGTAGCCGTGTTGGTCTGCCATAGTCAAAACAAAAAATAAATTTATTTATTTATTTTTGTCACTTCTTGCAGAGCTCAGTGTCTGGGCTGAACGATGGAGGTGGAGATGCTCCCTCAGATATACAGGACCAAGACAGTTTAGGGCTTTAAAAGTCAACACCAACACTTTGACTTGTGCTCGGAAACATACAGGGAGCAATGTAGATCCTTTATATATGATCACGAGTCTAAAAGCTATTCATTTATTGATCTTTTTTCATTTACATCTCACCTTTCCCCCAGCAGCTCAAGGTGGTGTTTCTCTTCCTCCCCATTTCATCCTCACAACAACCCTGCGATGCAGGCTACACTGAGAGCCTGCAGCTGACCTCAAGGTCACCCAGTGAGCTTCAGAGTTGAGCAGGGATTTGAACTCTGGCCACTCAGGTCCTAGTCCAACACTCTGACCACAACACCACAGTGGCTTGGCTGGACTTAACAAATGGATCCCGAGGTGCTGAGTGTGTTGGAAGCATGAGAAGTCTCTTGGAATGTTTTGAGAGGAAAGAATGTCCTGAGGTACTGCCAAGTGAAGTATGCGTGAATGCATCTCTGGGGAGAAGGCACCTCTGCTTTTGCTTTGTCAGTTTCCCCGTTCCAGTTGCATAGACTGTCCAGCCGCAACCAGAAGGAAAAACCACTTCTGCATATGCCTACCTTTTCCACCCCACTCTTTTCCACCCCTGAATTTGCAGCCTTTTTAGGGTCATAGTATAATCGGAGCAAAGTTGAAAATGAGGAGGGCAGCCAAGGTCTCTTGGCCCTTGCTTTGGACAAAGAGTGGGGAATTTTGAATGCTTAATACCTCTGTCCTCCACTGGAAGACAAAGAAAAAAAGGAAATGAAACACACCATAAAGGAGATAATCTAAATATAGCTTTGCTAGGGAGATATGTGCATATATGTGCACAGGTGGCAGCAACACGCGCTTTGTGCAGAAACAGAAGATGCCCCAAATAAAGGCAATTTAATTGCATGTGGACAATCTCACACACCCCCTTGTGATGTAGCCAGCATGGCCAGGAGAGAAAGGCTTGGCGAAGTTGGACTTGATTTAAAAGTTGCGCCAAATGTAATTTCTGCAATACCCAGAGAAACACACAGCAAAAACATTCTATTAAGGTTACAACACTTTGAAGATGGAAGCCCTTGTGGATGCTGATTTAAAATGGTTTCTTCTACTTTCCCTTAAAATATATATACAGTATACAGTGTGTGTGTATATTGGGGGGGGCAGTTTATTTATCCAGGTAAGGAGATGTTTCATCTCAACCAATGCAGAATTTGAACCATGTTCTGTTTCAACAATAGTCAAAGAACACTGGCCCACAATATTGAGGGAACTTGGGCGAGTTACATCCCACATTCCCAGCTTCTTGGTAGCCTCCTGGTTCTTAGAGAGATGGAGCCATTCCCATACTCACAACTTTTTGCCAGTGAAGATAGGGACATCCTAAGGATCATATCAGAAATAGGGATGGAAACTTGGAGAGTCTGCATTCCTTAACTTTCCATTTAGAATGCTTAGGAACATGGGGAGCTGCCTTACACAGAGTCAGACCAGTGGGCCATTTGGCACAATACTGTCTAGGCTGACCGCAAGCAGCAATTCAGAATTTCAAACAGGAGTTTGGAAATGCTGGAGGTTGAACTCAGGACTCGCTGCCTGCTAAGCAGATGTTCTACCACTCAGTTTGGGAAAGGAGATTCCTCCATCTCAATGCTGGTGGTTGGATGTTCAGCTCCCATACAGCTGGAAGGACTCCCACAATGACAGCAAGGGGCTGTAGCCAACAATTTTTTCCCCTAAACCAGCTGAAATTAATAGATCTAAGTCTGCCATGTTCCTTAATTTCTTTGTAGGAATAATAGTGAGGTAGGAGAGCTGAAAATAATGCCAACATATTTCACATCTGGCAACCAATGCGTCCCTTGGGTTGCAGATAAAATAGGGGCAGACAAGACTAAGAAGCCTGGGACGCAAATTTTCACTGCCCTCTAGCGGCTATGGTGCCTCATTTACCAGAAGTAATGCATTTAATGTTAACTCTGGAAGTGTATGTTGTTGTTGTTCAGTCGTTCAGTCGTGTCCGACTCTTCGTGACCCCATGGACCAGAGCGCCAGGCACCCGCCTACCTCCCTTCCACGAGCGGGGGATGGGGGCGTGGCGCCGCAAGCCGGCCACCCTCCGCAGCTTTGGTCCAAACTGGGCAGCGGGGGATGCGTGGCGCTGGAGTTGCGTTCGAGAAGGGCACTGTGGCCAACCATCTCATCCTCTGTCGTCCCCTTCTCCTTGTGCCCTCCATCTTTCCCAACATCAGGGTCTTTTCTAGGGAGTCTTCTCTTCTCATGAGGTGGCCAAAGTACTGGAGCCTCAACTTCAGGATCTGTCCTTCTAGTGAGCACTCAGGGCTGATTTCCTTGAGAATGGATAGGTTTGATCTTCTTGCAGTCCATGGGACTCTCAAGAGCACCATAAGTATACTGTACTCAATGCTGACGAAACAGCCTCCAAAAAGGAGAGTGGCATGTCCCCATGTCCAACTGACGTTTGTCTACATCCGATTGTGCCAACCAAGCTCTGCCTCAGCAGGTCCACGAGGGATTCCAAATTCAACAGTCTGGTTTGTGGGTTAGCTTGGAGGCAATGCCCGATTCATCAGGGGCAATGTCTTAAATGTCCCAGGGAATTTTCACTGGTCAGTGTTGCAGCCCTAGTTAGACACTTGTGATTGTGGAGAGCCTTTGCCCTGCAAGGTGTTGCTGTAATAAAGCGTAACAGCGGCTCATTGCCAAACGGAACAGAGCAAAGTGCTAAGTCTAGTGTCCGTCATTTTTATGTGCAGAACACTTTTCTGCAACTGGGAGTCTTCGTGGATAAATGCTACAACCTGCTGTTGAGTTCAGGCATTGCACATTCTCTGCCCCATCTCCCTATGTATGTTTTAAAGGAGCTTTTAGTTCACCAAAGTAGCTAAATTTCCCCACAGTGTTTGTCATACAGTCCTGAACACAATTTCAGGTGGACTACAACTCCCATCATCGTTGACCTTTGGCCATGCTGGTTATTTGATTATTAATGTAAACCTCCAAAATGTTATTTGTATAGTTAAGATTCTTCTGATCTGGGGCAGATGAGAGTCTGCAGGGCCACAGAGTTTGGCCAAACTGCGAGAGGTATTGTTCTAAGTATTTTGTGGGAGTAGCTTCTGAGTAAACTTTGCAGCCATTAGGCTTCCAAGCAATCCAATGCACGTTTACTTTGGGCATAAACAAAGAAGGTTTCCTTCTGAGGAAATATTAATAATTGTGCTGTAAAATTCTGTTTTTCAGATCTCCTTGCAGGACCTCTGGAGGGTGTACACCAAAACTATAGCTCTGCGAGAGGCAAACTACAGTTCCCAGGATCCTTTGAGGGAAGCAGTGAGATTTAAATGTATGGCATGGATGCAGCCTCACCACCAGGGCTATCTGATGACAAACGCCAGCTCCTTTGGCCTGAAAGCAGAGATGTGTGCCACACCCATAGTCAAATTCGACTGGACTTAACCGTCCTCGGGTTCTTTACCTTTTATCTTTACAGTGGTACCTCAGGTTAAGAACTTTATTCGTTCTGGAGGTCCGTTCTTAACCTGGAACTGTTCTTAACCTGAGGAACTACTTTAGCTAATGGGGCCTCCCGCTGCCGCAGTGTCGCTGCCGCGTGATTTCTGTTCTCATCCTGAAGCAAAGTTCTTAACCTGAGGTACTATTTCTGGGTTAGCAGAGTCTGTAACCTGAAGCGTCTGTAACCCGAGGTACCACTGTATTACTTCCCGTGATCTGGGCACTATGTTTCTGTTGATGTAGCCTAGAGTCACTTTGGAGAATAGAAGATATGGTGAAAATAGGGTTTATTCAGCTATTTACACCTTCAATCTGCATGTCCAGATCTTACGGCATGGTCACTTCAAGAGGCAGCAGTACAAGCATCCTTCTGCCTCTCTCTCCAAGATGGATCTCTCCTCCCGCCCTCCTTCTTCCCCCCAGAAACGCCTTCCCTTCCCCCAGGGCAGGTACCCTGGCAACCTACCAAATCCCCAGTGTTCATTCACACTTAGGGGCAAGAGAGAAGTTCCCTTGCAGTGTTAATGGACCCTATTGTACTCTTGATAGCAACAGGTCAGCCAGGTTAATTTGGGTTAATTTGCATAAACCAGCCCAGGAATTCCCTGTCTGGAACAGCTCTGCAGTTTACGTTCTAACCCATATCCCAATTAACCAAAATCCTAGCATTTATTCATTCCTAGGGTTTAGGGGGGACACTCCCCCCATCTATTACAATAGCACTAGCTTTGCTGCTGCATCACACTATTGACTCATGTTCAGCCTGTGGTCCACCAAAACCCATAGATCCTTTCCGCATGTACTGCTACTAGTAAGCAAGGTGTCCCCCATCCCATATTTGTGCATCTTGTTCTTCCTTCCTAAGGGCAGAACCTGACATTTGTCTCTATTCTGTTTGCTGGGGCTCAATGTAGGGTTGCAAAAAAGAGGACACATTTGCCGAATTCTGCTTTTAACTACTGAGCACTATGATGACATTGCCCATGAAAAAGAGGACGTGTCCTGGAAAAATGGCAACCCCCAATCCTGATTCTTTCCTCTGCGGCACTAGCTACCCTCCCAGTTTGGTGCCATCTGCAAATCTGATGAGCATTCCCATTGCTCGACGTAACAATAGATCAAGCTTGCTCCCTGTACATTTCTAAAATATTGTGGGTTGATCTTCCTACCAGCCTCTCAGACCTGGTGGCTGCCAGCAGCCCAGCAGGTACAGAGGGGGTGACCTCACAGAGGACCAGGTAAGCAAAAGAGGGTAATCTACCCATGACCTCATAGAGCCCATGGGAGGGTGCCAAACTGCTCCTCCCAAATAGCTACCCAGTGAGAGGTAACCACTGAGACTCTCCCATCAGATACAGGGAGTTGATGAAGTGGATAATTTAAGAATTAGACTCTAAGGATCCTGTCAGGGTGAGTGAGAAGCCAAGCAAAGACCTCTCCCCTCCTTTCAATTCCCTCCTCCAAATGACCCCTGGGCTGGTTATTTATGTGGGAAAACACACTAGCTCCACCATGACAAAGTCTACTGGTTTTCTCCTGTCCAGCAAACTGGGTAGTCCACATTAAATCAGCAAAAAAGCCAGCATGCTTCAGCTGTGCCACTTTCTTCCCCCAGTTTCCTGGGCTGTTAGCAGAGAATGACTTCAAAGACTCTACTCACGCAGCAAGAAGCAGGTCTGTTGTGTAAGGCATTCGCAATAAATCTCTCTGCAGCCGCCTTCTTTCTTATCTCAGTTAGAAGCGTTTATTTACAGAAACATTACAACTCCTGGGAGAGAGCAAAGGCATGCTTGCTCCCAGTACTGCAGAACATAAGAGAAAGGAAAAAACCACGCCCCAAACTCCAACTCCAGGAAGCAACAGAAACCCATTTATAGGCACACCCAGATTACAGCACGTCATGTGACCAGAGCAGTTTAACAGTTTAACCCTGTATGTTGTTGTTCAGTCGTGTCCGACTCTTCGTGACCCCATGGACCAGAGCACGCCAGGCACGCCTATCCTTCACTGCCTCTCGCAGTTTGGCCAAACTCATGCTAGTCGCTTCGAGAACACTGTCCAACCATCTCATCCTCTGTCGTCCCCTTCTCCTTGTGCCCTCCATCTTTCCCAACATCAGGGTCTTTTCTAGGGAGTCTTCTCTTCTCATGAGGTGGCCAAAGTACTGGAGCCTCAACTTCAGGATCTGTGAGCACTCAGGGCTGATTTTTTTGAGAATGGATAGGATTGATCTTCTTGCAGTCCATGGGACTCTCAAGAGTCTCCTCCAGAGGAATATATCACATCTCCCTTCATGTTTCACAATGAACTGCATTTCTTAAAAAATACCAAACCAAACCCGGAATGGGAAAATGTGTTGGACATGCAGTGTTCCTAACACTCTGAACAAGAGAGTCATTCAAGCAGTTGTTTCTTCCACAGTCAATATAATCCTTTTAGAAACCCATTCGACATAAAGCACATTTCCCCCCCCCTAGTTTTTCTAGCAACATATTCACATATGGTTTTGTCCCCGGAGCTTCCTCATATTCTAGAGACATTTTGGGGACAAAGTAAAGGGGGGATGGGGTGGAAAAAACCCAAAACTTTATACTTTTGTTATTGTAATTCACCAGATCTTAACCTATTACAGTATTTCCCGATTTTTAAAG
This sequence comes from Lacerta viridis, assembly GCA_900245905.1. Classification (NCBI taxonomy): domain Eukaryota; kingdom Metazoa; phylum Chordata; class Lepidosauria; order Squamata; family Lacertidae; genus Lacerta; species Lacerta viridis. Next base: position 129,138 of record OFHU01002251.1, on the reverse strand, counting down.
ACGTGTTTCCCCGCAAAGTCATTTTGTCATGGGAGAAAAGGTCAAATTTATATTTTTTAAACATGTGATGCCCTATCGTTCAAACTAATGTTATTTTTTCAATAGTATCTTGAATATTAATGTAATTAGACCTGAGTGCCACCCATGTATCTTGTAGTGCTACATAGGAATATTCCAAGGTAGCCCAATTTGGACAGTTATTTTCAGTGGTGGGTCTCCAGAATTGTATACCTGACAGTAAATATGCTTGGTGATACAGTTCTAAATCTGGGATCCTAAATCCTCCTTCCTTTATCAATATTTGCATTTTTTTGAATAGATATTCTTGGAACTAAAGAGCCCCAAATGCATTTTTTTTAAAACAAAGGTTTAATATTGTGAAAGTATTTGCTCAGTATGTGTATTGGAATTTTTCTCTAGATATAAACTAGGTATTATGTTCAATTTAAGAGCATTGACTTTCCCCCACAGGGTCAAGGTTCAATGACTACCATCTGTCGATATCCACTGATAAGTCAGGATACATTACGTTGATGTTTAATACAGTAATGCTAATTTAGATAAATCTTGTGTTATTAATAACACACGGTTGACTCATGTTCAGCTTGTGGTCCACCAAGACCCCTGGATCTTTTTCACATGTACTGCTAGTTAGCCATCTTCTATTTGTGCATCTGGTTCTTCCTGCCTAAGTGCAGAACCTTCCATTTGTCCCTGTTGAAATTCGTTTGGTTAGCTTGCGTCCAACTATGGAGATTGCCCAGCTATGAGGCTGTACTCTTGAGTCTGGGTCAAGACAAATAAGGACTTGCTTGCTAAACTCTTGTGTCTGCTTCTTCCTTGGCTCTCATTCCCACACAGGACAACATGCATTTCAGCAGTTTACAGGGCACCATACTGCTGGCTGGCTTCGTGACTTACGTGGTGATGGGTGCTCTCGTCTTCGAGATTCTGGAAAAGGAGAACCACCAAAAACTGCAAGATGGAATGTTTCACCTGAAAGAGGATTTTTTTTTGAACTACACCAAACTCTCGCCAGCAGAGGTGGAGTCATTCATAGCGGTAAGGCATTACTTCATCAAGACTGAAAGGGATGACAGCGGCATGACACCAGACATTGAGAGGTCCGAAAATATATATGGGGGGAATACAGTTTAGGAGGTTGGAATTGAGGTGGGGACAGAATTAATGGTCAGCATAGAGCCATAAGACAATGAATGGCTACTAGCCATTATGGCTGTGTTCCGCCAACACTGTTGGAGGCAGCATGGGCTTATCCACGCTGAGCTTTCCTCCACTCTTTCCAGGCATGGCCATGGTTTAAAGCTCTGTGTCTGAGCACCATTTCTTTGCTCTTGGGCTTTCTTCGTGAAAACCAGCTTGTTAAGGCAATCCATTGAAAACGCAAATTGATGTTTGCTCCGATTCAGGTATAAAGAGCAGGTTTTTGTTAGTATTTGTACTGTATTTGTTGGGAAATGTATTTTGCAAAGAATAAATTAGGGAAAAGGAGAACATACGTCATGTAGCAGCTACAAAAGAGGTGACTCCAATCAAGGTCACAGAAAAGCTGAATCATTGCCACGGAAAACCCAAATTTATGTTTTCTCCAATTCAGCTATAAAGAGCGGGTTTTTGTTAATATTTGTACATTCGAACATTGGTTGTGGAACTTAATCTGTTCCGGTAGTCTGTTGACACCCCAAATGGTTCAAAAACAAAGGCGTGGCTTTCGATTGGCTGCAGGAGCATCCTGCACTCAATCGGAAGCCACGGAAGCCACGTCAGAGGTTCAGCTTATGAAAAACATTCGCAAACGGGAACACTCACTTCTGAGTTTGTTGCATTCGGGAGCCAAAATGTCAGAGTACCAAGACATTCAAGAACCAGGGTACAACTGTACTGCATTTGTTGGGACCATAGCTGTCAACTTCCCCCCTTTTTAAAGGGAAATTCCCTTGTTCCGAATAGGATTCCTCGCAAGAAAAGGGAAAAGTTGACAGCTATGGTTGGGACACGAATTTTATAAAAATAAATTGGAGAAAAGAGAACATACATCATGTAGCAGCTGCAAAACAGATGACTGTTCAAGGTCACAGAAAAGCTGAATTATTGCCTGGTTAACTACCTTGAAAAGTGTGTTTGTGCCTTGGAACAGAGGGTGGGAGATAGGGTCGTCTCATGACCGTTGTTTTGTTGACTGAGAATAAGGGAGAGAGAATACTCTAAGCTGACTCTGTTCAGAAGAATTTTTGACGACAGGCAAGCCAAGGGGTAATGATTTATGCATTGCAAGTAAACTGCATATTTTTGGAGCAAGAAGACCAAACCTTCTCTTGGGCTCAAGGGAGAGAAACACATTGTATTGAACTTGATATTTAAACAATGCAGCTTGTTATACGGTTGCCATCAGTGCTATTTTTCTAGGAAAAGAGGTTCTGGGAGTTCCCGGAACTCACCATGAACACCTCCCTCCTTCTCCTATAATGGCAAAGGCGCCTACTTGAGAGGTGCCAGAATTGAGTTCTAGAGAGTTCCGACTACAAAAAAGCCCTGGTTGCCATCCTGAGAAGTCAAGACTCGTCTTCAAGTCTTGTGTAAGGAGTCTACTTTATCACTAAGCTTTGAGGGAGAAACCGCTGCATCACTCTCAACAACTCAAACATAGACCACAGTTTTCACTGGGAAAGCTTGGTGCAAACCACAACAAGCACCCCTTGGAGTGTGGGCCTTTGCCTGGAAAGAGTGGAGAAAATGTTAAGTGTGCATAAGTCCTATGCCTACCAGTTACTGGGGGTGACAAGTGAGGGGAGGGCTGTTGTGTTGTTTGTGGGCTTCCCATTAGGATTGGGCTGGCCACTGGGGGAAGAATGTGCTGGACTGATCCAGAAGGACTTCCCTTCTGAATGCATCGTGATTTGGTTGGCGGTATCTGGTGATAATCAGAGAAGGGGCTATTCTTATTGTTGGAATATTCAAACTGAGTCTTGCCTTCAATTGCAGAAACTGGTAAAATATCTTCAGATGGGAATATATCCAGTAGAAACCCATGCAGAAAATGTAGAGAGCAGCTGGGATTTCGCTTATTCTTTCTACTTCGTGGGAACTATGTTAGCCACAATAGGTACTGTCATTTGGTTCCGTCTTCTCCCCGAATATAATATGCAGGGCATTCAACTTCTCTTGCATAGATAAATTGTGTTAAGCTGTTAAGGCTTTGCTTTTGCTCCTTCATCATCCTTCACATCTCATCTTTGTCTTCCCCTTTCTGGCCAAATAAATAGTTCATTTATTATATGCGCAACAAGACCATTCCCTGATTAGTTATTTATTCCCCACACTTCTGGGGCCAACCGATTATTAAAACTACCTTGTGGAAAGTAAAATAAAAAATTCTTTCCAGTAGCACCTTAGAGACAAACTGAGTTTGTTCTTGGTATGAGCTTTCGTGTGCATGCACACTTCTTCAGATATCTAAGGTGCTACTGGAAAGAATTTTTGATTTTGTTTTGACTATGGCAGACCAACACGGCTACCCACCTGTGGAAAGTAGTTGGGCTAGTTCAAACGAGTTCAAATCCCACCCGGTGCAACTGACAACATGCCAGTCTCCCAATGCAAATCTGTCCCTCTCAGCACAACCCTATGCATTCGGTGGGACTTGCTCCCCAATATATTTGCATAGGATTGCAACTTCCTTCCAGAAAGCTACACAATACACAAGAAACCACACACCTTTTTGGTCTGGATGAATGCCTTCAATGCAGAGAACCATGCACTGAATGAGTGGGAGAACCTTCCTTATTATAATTGTTTAATCCAGTGCTTTCAAAACTCTTCATGCTGGTGACACACTTTTTATACATGCATCAATTTGTGACATGGTAATTCAGTTTTACTAGCAAACTGGTGGTTAAACTCACCCCTTTCCAGTGTTTGCACGACACACCTACACACTGCAGCCGACACACTAACGTGTCAGAACACACAGTTTGGGAAGCTCTGGTGAAGCTTTCTAGTGTGAAGCACAAACAGTTGATTCGAGTGTGCTAGGGATAAACTAATCCATACTTTGAGTGCAGGCCATATACAGCTGCAGGGCTTATCTGTTTCTCAGCCTTCGAACTTGAGGTATCCCAGGAGACTTCATTTCCTGGCTCCGTTCACTTGGGAATTTGGATCGGTAGATAATATTAGTTTTCTAATTGGTTTTCAGATTATTCTGGGTGCTTGGAAAAATCTTCATAGGACCTCAGCTGAAAACAACTCAGTCTGGTCCTTACAGATGCATGGAACATGCTGCTTTTTATTGAAACTTTTCAACATAAAATGCAAAAAAACCCCAAACTAATATAAAGAAAAAGAAAAGAGGAAACAGAAAAAGTACGGAAGGAAGGAAGGAGGTGGGAATAAGGGAGAAAAGATACAGAGCCTTTTATCAGAGGTAGATCCTAACCCTTATCCCTCCCAGCTCTCACCTGTGATCCTCCCTTTCTTCTCCCATCCTCCCACCCTGGGAGATCTTCCCTTCACTGCTTCTCACATAGGGTCCTTCATCAGCCATCCATCACCTTCCTGTGAATATCCTCATTAACACAGAACAGAGGATATATATATATAAAATTAACAAGGGTAGAGTTAGCAGAAAAATACAGAAGCTAAAGATCATAAAAAATAAAAACGAAAAGAGACATAAGAGAAATATGGCAATATTGTATATAAAGATTATTCAGAATATTCCAAATATTTTTTCTAGGATTGTAACCAGCTGTAGTTTAGCTAGGTGGTGCTTCCCCAATCTTCAGTCCCAGACATCTCAAGTTCATTGATTTTCTTTTCTGCACAAAATGTCCAAAATGGGCCCTTCAATCATTATCACTAAATGTCAAGAACATTCTTCCTCCAGCCCAGTATGACGACTTTATCTCCAAGAAATTCCAACATCCCTGATTAGATTAATAATTCACAATTATTTACTTGTTATTTACTTGAGACTCCTTCGGGTAGTGAAAAGCGGGATATCAAATCCGAACTCCTCCTCCTCCTCCTCTTCTTCTTCTTCTTCTTCTTCTTCTTCTTCTTCTTCTTCTTCTTGTATAGTCATTAATTCGTACTCCATTCCATATCTTCCAATCTTCCAATCCCGTTTCCTGCACTTAAAAAGGATGCTGTGATTACTAAGACCCAGCATTGGTTTCTCAAAAATAAGTGATGTCAGACCATTCTCATTTCTTTTTTTGATGAAATTACAAACCTCATTGATTAGGGAATTGCTGTGGACATAGTGCACCTTGACTGCGGTAAGGCTTTTGACAAAGTGCTCCCTGATTTTCTCAAGAGGAAGCAGGTAATATGTGGGTTGAGCAAGGTAAGCGTTAGGTGGATTTGTAGCAGGCTGACCGACCAAACCCAAAGAGTACTCATTAATGGTTCCTCGACATCCTGCAAAAAAGTGGGGTGCCATAGGGTTTTGTCTTTATAAATGACTTGGATGAATGAATTAAGAGGATGCTCATCAAATTTGCAGATGATACCAAACTGGGAGGGGTAGCTAATGCTGCAGAAGGAAGAATTGGGATTCAAAACAACAAATTGAAAGAATTCTGTTGAAGCGCCATTCCAACTGACAGGGAGATCTCTCAGCTCTGAGAGACTCCTGCGCTGTCAGGAATGGGGGTGTTGCAACTGCGCTGCTAACCCCCTAAAAACTTCAGGAGGGGTGTCCTGAAGACATGGTGATCCGGCGGGTGCCCAAGCACGCCTTTTCTACTCTCTGGTAAGCCCTAGTAAGGGCTGCCAGAGCGAGCGGGGTTGTAGGCGCGGGTGCTGTGGATCCAGCACTATCCTGGCCGTGTGAAGCAGCGATTGCCGGCAGAACAGAGCGCTTCATTCTTCCGTCAAATTTGCTCTACTTGGACTTTGTAAGTACCAATTGCATTAAGGAAAAAAAGGTCTTCAAAATTTGGTTTGGAAGGGACTTTAAAAATGAAGGTTGGTCCCTGACAATTGATGCAGTAAGAGACAGTGCTACATTGTTTCCGAGGCTGCTGTCAAAGCTGTGCAACAAAGAAATTTTCTGAAACTGTTTCTTTTGTAAAAGAGGAGCTGAATTTGAGGTTTATTTGGACTGGAATAGACTTTGAAAATCTATATCCCTTCTCTTGGGAGGTCTCGAAAGGATTGGCAAAGAACAATGTAAAAATGGCGTCGTACGCAGCAATGCAATAATTTGTTTCAACCGGGAAGTTGTTTTTCAACCTTGAATATAGCTAAGGGAAAATGGTCAGTGGAATTTCAAAAACAAACTTTGGAACTCTTGCATCAGATATATGAGAGTGTTGAATGCATGGGACAGAGGGTGGAAGTACTGAATTTGTTTTTACAGAAAAATGGACTAGAGAGTAAAAGTGACAGTTTGGAGGACATAACACAAGTGCTAGAGGAACAAGAGAAGACACAAGGGGAAAAATCAAATGGAGCCTGTATGCAAAAAGGAATTGATAATGGGAAAGTCATGATCCAGAAGGAAGATAAAGAATTCCAACCACTCTGGGCTTTGCTATTTTACCATGTGAATGCTACAATGCTGGAAGAAGATGGACAGGAACAGAAGCCACCATGCTTTGACTTTTGGGTCGGGGCTTTTGAAAGGGTTGGAGTAGGGTGATAAGATTGGATCTATAATACGGAATTTTTTTTTTATATGGTTTGACAAATGGATTTGGCAATGGTTGTATGGTATTGACAAATGGATATGGACATTGCGGCAATAGAAAATGTTGAAAAATTATTAACCAAATTTTTTGAGGCCGGAGGGAGGGAAGGGGGTAGAAAAAGGGAGGTAGCTTTTAAATTATGGTTAGAATAGCTAAAATTGGTTAAGAAATTAGAAAAGTTCAGAAGTATAATGAGGCTGAGGTAGAGAAGAAAATATATGTGTTTAAGTTTGATGTATTAATTATTTTAAAAAATGACAAGGAGGAAAGATAAGTAAGGTAAAACTAGATTTGAAGATGTTTGGAAAACTGGGAAATATGTTTTTAATATTGAAGTCAACAGGGGGGGATCTGAGGAAGTCAAATGAAAGATGAAATTGAAAGGACTAGAATTACCTGGCCCAGGAAAAGGGTCAGGACTAAGCAATGATTTATGCAAAATGATGGGTTAAATGTGAAATGATATTATATGTGCTCCTGTGAGAGGGGGGTTTGGATATTTTGCTCTCCTCGGTGGGAGAGGGGGGGAGTATGAAAAATTTAACCATGTAATGATTTGTGCTTTAAACTGAAAAATCTTATAAATTAAAAAAAAAAAAACAGATTGAAGAACTGGGCTACAACTAACAAAATATGTTTCAATAGGGACAAATGTAAGGTTCTGCACTCAGGAAGAAAGAACCAGCTGTGCATATATGAAATGGGGGACATCTGGCTTACTAGCAGTACATGTGAAAAGGATCTGGGTTTTTGGTGGCTGCATCAACTGAAATATTGTATCCTGATCAAGTGAAGCAATAGTACCACTCTGTTCTGTCTTGGTCAGAACATATCTGTAATACTGTGTCCTGTTTTGGGCACCACAATTTGAGATGATGAAGAAGAAGAGTTTGGATTTGATATCCCGCTTTATCACTACCCGAAGGAGTCTCAAAGCGCTAACATTCTCCTTTCCCTTCCTCCCCACAACAAACACTCTGTGAGGTGAGTGGGGCTGAGAGACTTCAAAGAAGTGTGACACCCAGCAGCTGCATGTGGAGGAGCGTAGAAGCGAACCCGGTTCACCAGATTACGAGTCTACCGCTCTTAACCACTACACCACACTGTCTCTCACACTGGATTTTGGCAAGCTGGAACATTTGCAGAGAAGGGCAGCCAAGAAGATCAAGGGTCTGGAAACCAAGCCTTATGAAGAATGGTTGAAGGAGCTGGGTATGTTTAGCTTGGAAAAGAAGAGACTGAAAGGAGATATGAGGGCCATCTTCAAATATCTCAAGGGCTGTCACGTGGAAGAGGGAGCATGCTAGTTTTGTCTTACTCTAGGACTTGAGGCAATGCCTTTAAAAGACAAGAAAGGAGATTCCAACAACATCAGGAAAATCTTTCTGAGAGTAAGTGCTTTCTGATAATAAGGGTTGTTTGACAGTAGAACAGACTCCATCACAAGGTTGTGCATTTTGCTTAACTGTAGGTTTTTAAGCAGAGGTTGGATGGCCCTCTGATATGGATGCTCTAGTTGAGATTTCTGCATTGCAGAGCATTGAACTAGATTACCCTTGGGGTTCCTCCCAACCCTGCAATTTTACGATTCTATGACACTATGAATTGCCAGAAGCTTGGTGGCTATTTCCTCCGAGTTCACTTCCACCTGTACACAAGATCCTTTCTCTTTCTATCTCTGCCATATGTTGATCAGTATTTCCCTCCAAAGGTCCTATGAATTCTTCAGTCTGGTCTTTGTCTGATGCATTTTTATTCACCATTCTGAGCATCTTATCTCTGAGCTCTTGCAATTGCTCATCCAATAATTGTGGGATGATAATAACAATCAATGGTGTGTTCAGCTGTGTCTTTGCCATATTGAGTTCTGTTCATCTCTCCCTTAGCAGACTCTGCTTTGAAAACTTGTGTCTGTCCCTTTAAGTAAACAGTGCATTCCATTCCAACGGTTTGAGGTTGAATCCTGACAAGACCGAAGTATTGTTTCTGCAGTACAGGGGAAGACTCCCAGAGTGGCTGGGGCAACCCAGTTAGATGGGCGACACATAAATAATAAATTATAATTATATTATTATTATTCCCATGCTAATGGATTCAATCTCACTTTTATAAACAGCACCACACAGATGGGATGGAGAGTTAAAAGTAATATAAGATGAAGATTTTAAGATAACCAGATTATCCTCATCTGTTGTTAAATGTTATTGATCATCGATAATTTAAAATAAGCTTTTTGCTTTGTTTTTCAGCCTTCTAATTAATGCCTTTGGGCACAATGGTGGTTCCTCTACCTATGACGCTCCTTCCATGCCCTATTTCATCACCAAAGACATATCATCAAATACATTTCTAAATTTATCCCAAAAAAATAAGTTTTTTGTAATTCATTTTTAATCCAATAACTGTATCAAAATTTTTGAAGAACTGAAAAATCTGAAGGTTAAGCATGTTCCAATTCACAGGCCAGGTCAGGTCACACTGGAATTGAGAGAAATCAAATCCCTAGAGCATTCTTAGAGTCTTTAGGGGCTTGCGAATTGCAACTTATTTTAGCCATGATGGTTACAAATGGAGGAACTCTACTCTCTTCGCTGGAGGTCAAGCTACATTTGTTTTCATTGTCATGAAAATGCAGTGGCTGCCAGATTTTCATGACAAACATATTATCAATTTTTTAAAATTATTTTTTTAAAGGGTTGCCATGATGAGTCTCCATTTCACCCAATGTTTCACAAGGTCATAGAATCATAGAATAGAATCATAGAGTTGGAAGAGACCACAAGGGCCATCCAGTCCAACCCCCTGCCAAGCAGGAAACACCATCAAAGCATTCCTGACAGATGGCTGTCAAGCCTCCGCTTAAAGACCTCCAAAGAAGGAGACTCCACCACACTCCTTGGCAGCAGATTCCACTGTCGGACAGCTCTTACTGTCAGGAAGGTCTCCAAAGTCATACCTGCACACTTGGCCTCTTCCATTGCATTTCACGTCAGTTCTTCCACAGTGGACCTGTCCGGTCCAAGGAACAGGAGGGAGACACTTGAAGCTTCCACATAATTATCCTAACACCAAGTGCATTGGCACAAAGGAAGTCAATAAGTGCAGTACATAAATACATTGGGCTGTATCCAAGGCTGCCATTTTGGTCATGCACAGACCTCTCCTTGCACAATGAAACTTATCCCTCTTCTCCTCACTGCACACCTCTTAGCACCCTCAAAGCCTGTGCCAGAGGGTATGGGGATCCTTTGGAGCAGATTTGGGGGTTGTACAGGAGAGAGGAAAGGAAGAAGCAGTCAGGCTCAGTGCACAAGCAGCTCTCCACTAGAAACAACCCTTTGTAGGGACCCTACTCTGTAACGTCTCTAGGCAATTGGCAAATTGACAGTTGTTGACGCCCTTTGCAACCCTTTCTTACTCTTTCAACAGGCTATGGACATATCAGTCCCCAAACAAAAGAAGGTCAGATCTTTTGTGTTATTTTTGCTCTCTTTGGAGTCCCCTTCTGCCTCATCTGCTTGAACTATATTGGCTTTTTAGTCTCAAGACTCTTCCAAAGCTGTGCAAGGAAATTGTGTGGGAAAGGAAATAAGGTAATTCAGTTACCGTACTTTATCTGGAGATGATTTCTAATCTTACCAGTCAAAAGACTGAGGTCAACATAGACTGCTGCTACACTCAGGTCCTGTTTGCAGGTTTCCTTTGGGTATCTGGTCAGCTTAAATGAGAACAGGATCCTCAACTAGATGGGCCCTTGCCTGATCCAGCAGGGCTCTTCCTCTATCTGTTATATTGCATATACATCTATGATTAGATGCCTCTATAAGAAGAGAAAGACAAGAATAAATTAGACTTGTGCATTATGCCCTCTAACTGAGGAAGATAAACTCTTGCTCTGCCTTCAAATTGGAATGAGAGAAACCACCATAGAGCTCGACCACCATAAATTGTTACTCCAGATGAAGTTTGACTAGGGTGGAATTATTATTATTTATCTGTTAATGCAGCCTAAAATCACAGTGCATGGCTGTAGGTCAAGAGAACTGAGCTCTGTTGCATCAAACCTGCCTTTTTCTTTCCTTTTCTTGCTTTATCTTTCAGAAATCAGCAAGATACACGTTATTGTTCGTGCTTCTGGGTGTTGTAATATTTGTTATTTTGCCATCGTTCCTCTTTAAATGGGTGGAGGCCTGGACTTATCATGAATCCGTCTATTATACATTTATTACACTCACCACCATTGGTTTTGGAGACTATCTAATAGGTAAGGTTTTCAAAATACTTTGATATTGTGGGCTAACTGGTTGTACAGATAAAGCTAAGTCATTTGTGGCCTCAAGGTACTGGTGGCAACCTATCTGTTCTACTGAAGAATATGAAAGCTCAGTTCAAGTTTCATACAAAATGATGGTTTGCAATGATTAGAACCCAAACCATATCTTAAGTTTCTCAAATACAAACCCTCCAAGTACCCCTATTTTCCAGTAACAGTTCTGGATTTACAGAAGCCACCCCAAAGAGTAGTCATCAATGGTTCCTCAACATCCTGGAAAAAAGTGGCAAGTTGCGTGCCACCGGGTTGTCTTCTGGGCCTGTTGTTCAGCTTCTTTATAAATGCTTGGATGAATGAATTGAGGGGATGCTTCTCATATGTACAGATGACACCAAACTCAGAGGGGGTAGCTAATGCCACAGAAGGAAGAATCACAATTCAAAATGACCATAGCAGATTGGAGAACTGGGCACAAGCTAACAAAATGCATTTCAATAGGGACAAATGTAAGGTTCTGCACTTAGTCAGGAAGAACCAGCTGCACAAATATAGGATGGGGGACACCTGGCTTACTATCAGTACATGTGAAAAGGATCTAGGGGTCTTGGTGGACCGCAGTCTTAACATGAGTCAACCATGTGATGCAGCAGCAGGAAAGAAAATGCAAAAGCTAACGCTATTCTCAGCTGCATCAATAGAAGTATAGTGTCCAGATCAAGGGAAGTACCACATTTTTCGCTCCATAGGGCGCACCGGACCACAGGGCGCACCTTGTTTTTAAAGGAGGAAACAAGGGAAAAAAATATTTTTCTGGGTTTTCTCCTCTAAAAGCCCTGTTTTTTTTGAGGATCAGCTCAAATTTTGCAGCTTTTTTGCAAAGGGAAAAGCCCTGTTTTTTTGAGGATCAGCTCAGATTTGTGCAGCTTTTTTTGCAAAGGGGGAAAAGCAAAGCTTTTTTGCAAAGGGGGAAAAGCAAAGAGGAAAAGCCCCATTTTTATGGGGTTCAACTCACATTTCTGCAGCTTCTTAAGGAAAGGGAGCCTTTTCTACAGTTTCCAGACAGATAATCTAATCAGCCAGTCACATGTCGCTGGGGAAACAACCAACTCCTTTGCAGCACATTCAACAATGGAGGCCTGGGCAAGGGGGCGGGCGAAAGGGAGCCAGAGACTCTTATCTCTCTCCTGATCTCTTGCTGATCAGCTGCTGAGAGCGGGGTCCTTTCAACACCCCTCTTTCTCTCTTTTTTAAAAAAGCACGATCTGCTTTTGGCCCCATGGCAATTCAGCTCCAGGGACCACCATTCGCCTCATAAGATGCACAGATATTTCCCCTTACCTTTTAAGAGGAAAAAAGTGCATCTTATGGAGCAAAAAATACGGTAATAGTACCACTCTATTCTGCCTTGGGCAGACCACACCTAGAATACTATGTCCAGTTCTGGGCATAACAATTTAAGAAGTATGTTGACAAGCTGGAACCTGTGCATAGAAGGGCTTCCAAGATGATCAAGGGTCTGGAAACCAAGCCTTATGAGGAATGGCTGAAGGAGCTGGGTATGTTTAGCCTGGAAAAGAAGAGATGGAGAGAAGATATGATAGCCATCTTCAAATATCTCAAGGGCTGTCACATGAAAGAGCATGCTTGTTTTCTCTTGCTCTTTAGAGTAGTGTAATGATCTCAGGCAGTCAGATGGCTCCAGTATAGAGTAACAAGCCTCTGGAAGATTTATGTACGTTTATTTACAGGTCAAAGACAAAGAGTGCGGCACACACCAGCCATTCTCTGGTAATCAGGTGCTCAGTCTGAGTTTCTGTTCCTCAGACAACACAAGGGTTGACAAGGTGTGGCCCTGCTCCTCTGACCCTTACATAGCCTTCTCATCTTCTCCTTCCTCCTGCTGTGATGAGACCATAGGCACTCCCCCTTTTTGCTCTCTGCTGAAGATTCCCCTGAATTCGCTTTATGGTTGCCTAGTAACATCAAGATGTCTCTCCCTTGGCTCTCAGTCTCTGTTACTCTGCCAGCTTTGTAAGAGTGAGAAGGAAAGGGGTCAACCCACTCCCGTCCTGCCTGTGATTGTGTTCTCTCATTGTCCGAGTCAGACCACTCCCATTCGTCTGACCCTGATAGATCCCTGACAGGTAGGACTCAAACCAATGGCTTCATGTTACAAGAAAGAAGATTCTGACTAAACATTTGGTTGGAAATTGTGACAGTCAGATCTGTTCAGCAGTGGAACAGACTCCCATGAGATGTGGTAGACCATTTCCCTGGGGGATTTAAAGCAGAGGTTGGATGGCCATCTGTCATGGATGCTTAAGCATTGCAGAAGGTTGAGCTAGATGCATCAAACATGAAAGAAAAGAAAATGCTCAGTACATTTTCCTGGACAGTGATTTTGCACCATTCTCTTGGTTGGAACTGCAACTCCACCCCCATTGTTCAGCCCAGACACTGAGGTCCATCTCCGAGGGCCTTCTGGTGGGTCCCTCACTGCAAGAAGTGAGGTTACAGGGAACCAGGAAGATGTCAATGAGATAAAGAACTACACAACCTTTAGAAGACATCTGAAGGCAGCCCTGTATAGGGAAGTTCGTAATGTTGTATGGTTTATAATGTTTTGATATATGCTGGAAGCCTCCCAGAGTGGCTGGGGAACAAATATTATTATTGTTATTATCAAGCAGGATGTGCACCGATTGGAAATGTGGTAGCGCAACCACCCCAAAGTTTTTGCAGTCCAATGCAGCATCATGAGCCCAAACCGTCATGAATAGGCAATAATAAGGACATTGGCAGTTTCCTGTGTTTGTCTTCCCACAATTCAATGGCAGAAATGTGTTTTAAATGTATGGTGTGAACGTGACCTACTGAGGTTTGGATAAACTGGGTTGGTGGGTCCTTTAAATCTCCTCCTCACACATTATTGTTGCTTTTCTCTTGTGTAACCAGGGAGGAAGTATGACCGACCCTATTTTTGGGGCTACCGGATGATCGCAGCTGCTTGGATCACCTTTGGTCTGGCCTGGATAGCTGTGCTGTTTGAAATTGTATCATCATTATTGGCACCTGCGGATCCGAAAGCAAACTCACAAAGAAAGAGGAGACGGTGAAGATAACACTGCCCAAAAGGAGTCAGTCTGCTAGATTTCCACTGGAGGAGAATTTATCATTGCATTCTGGTGGAGACTGACATAAAAATCAGCTATACTCAAGAACTTCCACTGAGCATTTTATAATTATACTAGCTGCAGGGGCTTAGCAAGGGGGCTGGGGGTGGACAGGCCGCCCTGAGTTCCAGGGGAGGGGGGTTGACACTTTGGCTAGCCCCCCACTCCGCCCCGCTGGGTGGGCCCCGAACAGGGGCATGTCGCCTTTTCCCCCTTTCAATGGCTATTTTTCAGCGCTAGGGGCGGGCCAGCGAGGAGGGGGGGGTCACGCTTGTCGCTGGCATGACACCCCCTTCCCGCTGGCACACTCCCCGCCAAAAAAAACCGCTGGGTGGGAGGGGGGAAGGAGAAGCTTCCCTCTTCCCCCTTTCTGCTGCTTTTTTCGGCGGGGGGCAGGCCAGCGAGGAGGGGGCGTCACGCTTGTCACTGGCATGACGCCCCCTCCTCGCTCACCCGTCCCTCACGCCAAAAAAGCCACAGAAATGGGGAAATTCCCCCTTTCAGCGGCATCCATGTGCGTCATGACATCACGGCGACGTCACGACGCACGCGTCATGCCCATCCCCCAGGGGGGTGCCTCTGCGCCGCCCCCGCCCCCGGCAGCGCAGAGGCTTGCTACGCCTCTGACTAGTTCGCCTGGCCATGCGTTGCTGTGGGTTTTTTTTTCTTTTTCTTTTTTAAATTCTCCTGACCCCGAGAGTATTCTGGAAGCTCCTGTTTTCATTCTTCCCTGTCCCTTTAGAGCAGGAGTCGGCAACCTTTTTCAACCGGTCCACCGTCCCTCAGACCATGGGCCAGACTATATTTTGGAAAAAAAAAAATGAACGAATTCCTATGCCCCACAAATAACCCAGAGATGCATTTTACATAAAATAACACATTCTACTCATGTAAAAACACGCCGATTCCCAAAACGTCCATGGGCTGGATTGAGAAGGCAATTGGACTGCATATGGCCCACAGGCCTGAGGTTGCCTACCCCTGGTTTAGAGCCTGTATTTCTCACTTGTGTCCAGGTGATTTCTTTGGGGGCTGGGCGTTTTTGTTTTGGTTTACTCTCTGGAACAGCACGTGGTCGGTGGTATTGATCACTTGGGAGTGTGTGGGCACATGCGAAGCTGCAGCAGCCATTTTAGGTGAGGGCACTCAGGAACTTTTATAATGCCTGTGAGTGTGCAGTGGCCATTTTAACTGAGGGCACTGGGGACCTTATTTACTGCGGGCATTGCTGTGGTTTTTTAACTTTTTTTTTTTTTTTAATTATTGTATGTGTAAATTGTC
The DNA here is from genome assembly GCA_900245905.1 of Lacerta viridis. Classification (NCBI taxonomy): domain Eukaryota; kingdom Metazoa; phylum Chordata; class Lepidosauria; order Squamata; family Lacertidae; genus Lacerta; species Lacerta viridis. The sequence goes on along the minus strand of OFHU01002251.1, from coordinate 113,695 downwards.
TTCACCTCCAAAGGCTTATTGCAGAAAGCACCAGCGGCGGGAGGCTGCGGGGCGCTGGAGACAGCAGTTGAAATTAGCCGTCTAGGAAGGTTTGAGGCAAAAAAAACCCTCCCCTGCCTCTCCCACATTTGCCCCCTCCACCCACCCACCACTGTCGTTTGCCAGGAATACGCAACACCTCATTGCACCAGTCCCCAAGATTGTTCCCCCTTAAACCCCCACAGCCCCCCTACCACCAAAACAAACCACACTCGGCTGCTGGTACCCCCTGTGTCTCACTATTTTGTGCACCCCAACACAAAAAGCACCCCCCATTTTGTGTGCACCCCCCCACAAAGACCCCCCTCCTCACAATTAACTGGCCCCATGCTCTACGCCATTAAAAAGAGCATTCTCCCCCACCCCAGTCCCAAAATTATGCACCCCAACGACAAAATCCCCTCAGAGCCGGTCTTACTCAGCGCGACCTCTCAGGCAACCTTGGGCTTCTTTTGGTCCCACATTTTCCCTCCTCCCCCCTCCCTTCCCCAACCGTCCTGCCTCCTGCTCCGTCTTTTTTTCCTCTCTCCACCACCCATAGGCTGATTCCCCGGATAGCGGCGGACCACCCCCACCCCCCCACCAAAAGCAAGTTCGCCTACACCATGTTTCCACTGAGCGGTTTGTGTCAGAAAGTCCTCGGGTGCTTACAGATGGCAGTTATAAAATGGTGGGCGGGGCATTATTTGTCGGCGCAGGTCTGATGACGTCGACGGGCAAGCCGCCTTTCTATTGGATGCTGTTGGAGGCTTCATTCCTTTTGCTGGTGAGGTATAATAGGCGCGCCCATTTTTTGCATTTATTCTTTATTTTAGGTATATCAGGTGTGGTTTTTTTTTTGAATTTTTATGATCCTTGATGGTCATGGCATGCTGTGTCCTAATTTGATGCGATTTGGTTCAGCAGTTATGGAGCACGGTTCTGTCTGGCGCGCACGCAATGGGAACATATATATATAGATGGCAGTGTGACATTCAACTGATTCCTTAAAAACTCACTAGCTGCTCTTTAAGTTATGTAATTCCCAATAAACTGTGAAATAGCTGGGTATTCTGCAAATGAGAGGGAGGGTGAGCCTTATTTGGAATCTCAAAACTGGAATGTGTGCAGAGAGCAACCAAGATGATCAAGGGTCTGGAAACCAAGCCTTATGAGGAGTGGTTGAAGGAGCTGGGTATTTTTATTCTGGAAAAGAGGAGACTGGGTGAGATATGACAGTCATCTTCAAATATCTCAAGGGTTGTCACAGGGAAGAGGGAGCATGCTTGCTTTCTCCTGCTCTGGATGGGAGAACTTAAACCAATGACTTCAAGTCACAAGAAAGTAAACACCAGGAAAGTCAGAAGAAAGTAAACACCAGGAAAGTCAGAAGAAAGTAAACATCAGGAACTTTCTGGCAGCAAGAGCTGTTCAGCAGTGGAACGGTCTCCCTCGGGAGGTGGTAGACTCTCCTTCCTTGGAGGCTTTTCAGCAGAGGTTGGATGGCCATCTGTCATGGATGCTTTAGTTGTGATTCCAGCATTGCAGGAGGTTGGACTAGATGACCCTCGGGACCCCTTCCAACTCTGCAGTTCTGTGATTCCATTATTCTAATGGGCATTTTCGTCCAACGTCAGGAGAGGCAAAGAGTCCCCGCGTATAGTCGGAGGGAGGTGGTGGAATTTTCTGTTTTGAGGACCACACTGGCTTCTCCCTTCCAGTGGACACTGCACACCCTCACATGTGTGAACGCCTACATGCGCACATACACAGGCAGACATGCACAGAGACATAGAGCCCCTCCCCACCAGAGCAGTGAAGACCAGCTGAGGTGGAGGTGGCAGCTGCATCCCTACTCATCAAAATATAGATGGGAGGTACAAACAGCCCCCACTCAGGACATCCCATCAGGGCACTGAGCCTCACCCACTATTTATATATATGTGCCATTGCCAAAAACAGTGGAGGGTTCTGAAGGGCTAGAAAATCATTGTCTTGGGTCAGATCAAGCTCCCAAACTGGGAGTTGGCCACCCCTGAAGTATAAGTGCCCCTGAAATATGGGATTGCAGGAGAAAGCTCTTGGAATGTTTTGAAAGGAAAGAATGTCCTGAGGTACTGCCAAGTGATGTGTGCATGGATGCATTTCTGGGGAGAAGGCATCTGTCCTTCTGCTTGGGTCACTTTCCCATTCCAGTTCTAGACTGTCCAGCTGTGACCAGAATGAAAACCCCTTCTGCATATGCCTACCCTTTCCACCCCACTCTTTTCCATCCCTGAATTCACTGCCTTTTTAGGGTCATAGTATAATCGGAGCTGGTAAGTTGTGGGTGGACACAGCAGACGACACAGTGATTTCCAAGCAGCTCTTGTTTATTCTCAGGCTGGAACAGAAGTGAGATGAAGGGCTCAGCAGCCTGCTTATATAGAACTCAGCTACAAGCAACAGTAACAACTTTCTGTAGTTACCCAATCCCTGAACGTCACTTTTCAATCCCTCATTTGCATGTGCAGACCTGAGTGAAAACAGCAGCAGAATGAACTATATACACACACCCCTAGTGGCCTAGGGTGAGAAGTTCAATACATAACAGGAGCGAAGTAGAAAATGAGGAGGACAGCCAAGGTCTCTTGGCACTTGTTTGGACAAAGAGTGGGGAATTCTGAATGCTTAAGACCTCGGGCCTCCACTAGAGGACAAAGAAAAAAGGAAATGAAACACACCATAAGGAAGATAATCTAAATATAGCTTTGCTAGGGAGATATGAGCATATATGTGCACAGGTGGCAGCGACACACGCTTTGTGCAGAAACAGAAGATGCCCCAAATAAAGGCAATTTAGTAATATGCACAAAATCTCACAACCCCCCTTGTGATGTGGCTAGTGTGGCCAGGAGATAAAGGCCTGGCGAAGTTGGAATTTGATTTGAAAGTGGCGCTAAATGTAATTTCTATAATACCCAGAGAAACACACATTCTATTAAGGGGACACGGTTGACGCTGTGGTCTAAACCACAGAGCCTAGGGCTTTCTGATCAGAAGGTCGGCGGTTCGAATCCCTGCAATGGGGTGAGCTCCCGTTGCTCTGTCCCTGCTCCTGCCAACCTAGCAGTTTGAAAGCATGTCAAAGTGCAAGTAGATAAATAGGTACCGCTCCGGTGGGAAGGTAAACGGCATTTCCGTGCGCTGCTCTGGTTCGCCAGAAGTGGCTTAGTCATGCTGGCCACATGACCTGGAAGTTGCACACCAGCTTCCTCAGCCAGTAAAGCGAGATGAGCGCCACATCCCCAGAGTCGTCCGCGACTGGACCTAGCGGTCAGGGGTACCATAACCTTTACCCATAGGGTTTAACAACAGCATAAGCTTTGCTGCTGCATCGCACTATTGACTCACGTTCAGCCTGCGGTCCACCAAAACCCCTAGATCCTTTCCACATGTGCTGCTAGGAAGCCAGGTGTCCCCCATCCTATATTTTTGCATCTTGTTCTTCCTTCATAAGGGCAGAACCTGACATTTGTCCCCACTGAAATTCATTTTGTCAGCTTGGGCTCAGTGTAGGGTTGCAAAAAAGAGGATACATTTGCCAACTTCTGCTTTTAACTATGGATTGCTATGACGACTCTGCCCATGAAAAAGAGGACGTGTCCTGGAAAAGCCCTAAACGGCTACGGTCCAGTATACCTGAAGGAGCGTCTCCACCCCCATCGTTCTGCCCAGACACTGAGGTCCAGTGCCGAGGGGCTTCTGACAGTTCCCTTGCTGTGAGAAGCCAAGTTACAGAGAACCAGGCAGAGGGCCTTCTCGGTAATGGCACCTGCCCTGTGGAAGAAACTACCAGACTTTTAGGAGACATCTGAAGGCAGCCCTATTTAGGGACGCTTTTAATGTTTAATAGACTATTGTATTTTAATATTTTGTTGGAAGCTGCCCAGAGTGGCTGGGGAAACCCAGCCAGATGGGCTGGGTATAAATAATAATATAGTATTATTATTATTGTTATTATTTTTATTATTAGAGGGCAAATGGCACCCACAATCCTGATTCTTTCTTCTGTGGCATTAGCTACCCTCCCAGTTTGGTGCCATCTGCAAATCTGATGAGCATTCCCATTGCTCAATGTAACAATAGATCAGGCTTGCTCCCTGTACATTTCTAAAATATTGTGGGCTGATCTTCCTACCAGCCTCTCAGACCTGGAGGCTGTCAGCAGCTCAGCAGGTACAGAGGGGGTGACCTCACAGAGGACCAGGTAAGCCAGTCCACAAAAGAGGGTAATATACCCATGACCTCATAGAGCCCATGAAGGTGTGGTCAAGCTGATCCTACCAAATAGCTACCCAGTGAAAGAGAAGCACTGAGACTCTCCCATCAAATATTGGAAGTTGAAGAAGTGGCTCATTTAAGAGGATTTGGAATAGAAGGTCCCTATCAGGGTGAGTGAGGAGCCAAGCAAAGACCTTTTCCCTCCTTTCAGTTCCCTCCTCCAAATGATCCCTGGGCTGGTTGTGGATTGGGGAAAACACACTAGCTCCACCATGACAAAGTCTACTGGTTTTCTCCCTCCATGTTTCGCAATGAACTGTATTTCTTAAAAAAACTAAAACCAACCTAGAAAGAGAAAGTGTGTTTTGACATGCAGTGTCCTAACACTCCGACCGAATTTCCCCGAGAAGTCATTGAAGCAGTGTGGGCTTGTTTAGGCAGTATAATCTTTTATTTTAGACACCTATAAAATATGAAGCACATTTTTTCCTAGTTTTTCTAGCAACATATTCACATATGGTTTTGTCCTTGGAGCTTCCTCATATTCTAGAGACATTTTGAGGGCAAAGTAAAGGGTGGGGTGGGGTGGGGGAAACCAAAACTCTATACTTATAGAGTTGTTATTGTAATTCACCAGATCTTAACCTATTACAGTATTTCCCGATTTTTAAAGACGTGTTTCCCCGCAAAGTCATTTTGTCATGGGAGAAAAGGTCAAATTTATATTTTTTGAACATGTGATGCCCTATCATTCGAACTAATGTTATTTTTTCAATAGTATCTTGAATATTAATGTATTTAGACCCGAGTGCCACCCATGTATCTTGTAGTGCTACATAGGAATATTCCAAGGTAGCCCAATTTGGATATTTATTTTCAGGGGTGGGTCTCCAGAATTGTATACCTGACAGGTGATACAGTTCTAAATCTGGGATCCCAAATCCTCCTTCCATTATAAATATTTGCATTTTTTGAATAGATATTCTTGGAACTGAAGAGTTTAGAAAATGCATTCTTTTAAAAAAAACAAAGATGCCCCCAAATATTGTGAAAGTATTTGCTGAGTATGTGAGTTGGAATGTCTGTTAAGATCTAAACTAGTCTAGGTATTATGTTCAGTCTAAGAGCATTGACTTTCCCCCACAGGGTCATGTACAAAGATTGTCATGTGTTGATATCCATTGATAAGTCATGATACATTTTGTAGATGTTTAATAATGCTAATTTAGATCAATTTTGTGGTATTAATAACACACGGTTAACATGTTCAGCTTGTGGTCCACCCAGACCCCTGGATCCTTTTCGCTTGTCCTGCTAGTAAGCCATGTGCCCGCCATCTTCTGTTTTTGCATCTGGTTCTTCCTGCCTAAGTGCAGAACATTACATTTGTCCCTGTTACAGGTAGGTAGCCATGTTGATCTGCCATAGTCATACCATACCATAGGGTATCTAAAGAACTATGCATGCACACGAAAGCTCATACCAAGAACAAACTTAGTTGGTCTCTAAGGTGCTACTGGAAAGATTTTTATTTATTTATTTACTATGGCATACCAACACAGCTACCCACCTGTTACTAAACTGTAGTCGCTCTTGTGTCTGATTCTTCCTTGGCTCTCATTCCCACCCAGGACAACATGCGTGTCAGCAGGGCACAGGGCGCCCTACTGCTGGCTGGCTTCTTGACTTACGTGGTGATGGGTGCACTCGTCTTTGAGATTCTGGAGAAGGATCACCACAAAAAAGTAATAGATACAGTGTTTCAACTGAAACAGGATTTTTTTTTGAACTACACCTCTCTTAGCCCAGAAGACGTGGAGTCATTCATACAGGTAAGGCACTACTTCAGCATGACCAAAAGGGATGACCATGGCATGACATCAGAGTTTGAGGGGTCCGAAAATATATATGGGGGGAATACAGTTTAGGAGGTGGAAATCAAGGTGGGGACAGAATCAGTGTCCAGCATAAAGGCATAAGGACTCACCCTTCCTTCTGCATGTGAAATCTTATCCCCATGGAGGATTAGGCAAATTGATGGAGGATAAGATAATGAATGGCTACTAGCCATTTTGACTGTGTTCTGCCAACACTGTTGGAGGCAACATGGGCTTATCCACACTGAGCTTTCCTCCACTCTTTCCAGGCATGGCAATGATTTAAAGCTCTGTGCCTCAGAACCATTTCAATGCTCTGGGGCTTTCCTCGTGAAAACCAGCTTGTTAATGGCAATCCATTGAAAACCCAAATTGACGTTTGCTCCAATTCAGGTATAAAGAGCAGGTTTTTGTTAGTATGTGTACATTCAAACCTTGATTGTGGCACTTAATATGTTCTGGTAGTCCGTTGACTCCCGAAATGGTTCAAAAACAAAGGCGTGGCTTTCGATTGGCTGCAGGAGCATCCTGCACTCAATCGGAAGCCACGGAAGCCACGTCAGAGGTTCAGCTTATGAAAAACATTCGCAAACGGGAACACTCACTTCTGAGTTTGTTGCATTCGGGAGCCCAAGTACCAAGACATTCAAGAACCAGGGTACAACTGTACTGCATCTGTTGGGACCATAGCTGTCAACTTTCCCCCTTTTTAAAGGGAAATTTCCTTATTCCGAATAAGATTCCTCGCAAGAAAAGGGAAAAGTTGACAGCTATGGTTGGGACACGAATTTTATAAAAATAAATTGGAGAAAAGAGAACATACATCATGTAGCAGCTGCAAAACAGATGACTGTTCAAGGTCACAGAAAAGCTGAATTATTGCCTGGTTAACTACCTTGAAAAGTGTGTTTGTGCCTTGGAACAGAGGGTGGGAGATAGGGTCGTCTCATGACCGTTGTTTTGTTGACTGAGAATAAGGGAGAGAGAATACTCTAAGCTGACTCTGTTCAGAAGAATTTATGACGACAGGCAAGCTAAGGGGTAATGATTTATGCATTGCAACTAAAGTGTATGCTTTTGGAGCAAGAAGACCAAACCCTCTCTTGGGCTCAAGGGAGAGAAACACATTGTATTGAACTTGATATTTAAAGAATGCAGCTTGTTATACGGTTGCCATCAGTGCTATTTTTCTAGGAAAAGAGGTTCTGGGAGTTCCCGGAACTCACCATGAACACCTCCCTCCTTCTCCTATAATGGCAAAGGCGCCTACTTGAGAGGTGCCAGAATTGAGTTCTAGAGAGTTCCGACTACAAAAAAGCCCTGGTTGCCATCCTGAGAAGTCAAGACTCGTCTTCAAGTCTTGTGTAAGGAGTCTACTTTATCACTAAGCTTTGAGAGAGAAACCGCTGCATCACTCTCAACAACTCAAACATAGACCACAGTTTTCACTGGGAAAGCTTGGTGCAAACCACAACAAGCACCCCTTGGAGTGTGGGCCTTTGCCTGGAAAGAGTGGAGAAAAAGTTAAGTGTGCATAAGTCCTATGCCTACCAGTTACTGGGGGTGACAAGTGAGGGGAGGGCTGTTGTGTTGTTTGTGGGCTTCCCATTAGGATTGGGCTGGCCACCGGGGGAAGAATGTGCTGGACTGATCCAGAAGGACTTCCCTTCTGAATGCATTGTGATTTGGTTGGCGGTATCTGGTTATAATCAGAGGAGGGGTTATTCTTATTATTGGAATATTCAAACTGAGTCTTGCCTTCAATTGCAGAAAGTGATAGCATCTGTTCGGAAGGGAATAATTCCAATAGGACACGAAGCTCCTGAAAAACACACTGACTGGGATTTCAGTAATTCTTTCTTCTTCGTGGGAACTATGTTATCCACAATAGGTACTGTCATTTGGTTCTGGCTTCTCCCCGAATATAATATGCAGGGCCAGGGGCGTAGCAAGGTAAATTGGTACCCAGGGGCAAAAATATTTTTTGTCACCCCCCCCCCAAGGCATGGGAAGGTCAGGTGGTACCTGGTGCGGAAAATTTCTTGTCAACCCCCCCCATTGATTCCCCCCCCTGCAAAAATGGTTTTACGTTATTTCATATTTTCTTACAAAGGAATAATAACAAGTAATAATAATAATAAAAACTTTTATTTATATCCCGCCCTCCCCGGCCGAAGTCGGGCTCAGGGTGGCTAACATCAGATACATAACATTGGTATAAAATCAAACAATAATTAAATTACCTCCTAAAAACATCTCAAAATCAAATTAAAGTCTAATTAGATGGCTTTCCACAGGGTTAGGGTTGGGAACAGTAAGTGTTCTCTGAACTGAAATTTCAGCCTTCATGACATAGGAAAACAGCCAAGTGAACAGCTATTTTGGTGGAGGAGGGTCAAGATATTAACCGATATGCATGAAATTTCATATATAGCTATATAATCCCTAGTATAGTAATAATGATGCTTTTGAATTATGGTGCTGGAGGAGACTCTTGAGAGTCCCATGGACTGCAAGAAGATCAAACCTATCCATTCTCAAGGAAATCAGCCCTGAGTGCTCACTAGAAGGACAGATCCTGAAGTTGAGGCTCCAGTACTTTGGCCACCTCATGAGAAGAGAAGACTCCCTGGAAAAGACCCTGATGTTGGGAAAGATGGAGGGCACAAGGAGAAGGGGACGACAGAGGATGAGATGGTTGGACAGTGTTCTCGAAGCATGAGTTTGGCCAAACTGCGGGAGGCAGTGAAGGATAGGCGTGCCTGGCGTGCTCTGGTCCATGGGGTCACGAAGAGTCGGACACGACTGAACGACTGAACAACAACAACAACATAGTAAGATAAGACCTTCGGAGCAGGCATTAAAAAAAAAATGTTCCTTGATAATTTGTCACCCCCTCCATTATGGAACACCCCCGCCCCCCTTGCTACGCCCCTGTGCAGGGCATTCAAACTTCTCTCGCTTAGATAAATTGTGTTAAGCTGCAGGCTTTGCTTTTGCTCCTTCATCATCCTTCACATCTCATCTTTGTCTTCCCCTTTCTGGCCAAATAAATACAGTGGTGCCCCGCTAGACGAAAATAATTTGTTCTGCGAAAATTTTCGTCTAGTGGGTTTTTCGTCTAGCGAAGCGGCAATGCAAGCCATGCTTTCGCTAGACAAAAAAAAAAAAGACGAAAAATTTTCGTCTTGCGAGGCAGCCCCATAGACTTTTTCATCTTGCGGGGCTGCCTTCCACTAGACGAATGCCTTCGTCTAGCGAGTTTTTCGTCTAGCGAGGCATTCTTCTAGCGGGGCACTACTGTAGTTCATTTATTTTATGTGCAACAAGACCATTCCCTGATTAGTTATTTATTCCCCACCCTTCTGGGCAACCCATTATTAAAACTACCCTGTAGATAATATTAGTTTTCTAATTGGTTTTCAGATTATTCTGGGTGCTTGGAAAAATCTTCATAGGACCTCAGCTGAAAACAACTCAGTCTGGTCCTTACAGATGCATGGAACATGCTGCTTTTTATTGAAACTTTTCAACATAAAATGCAAAAAAACCCCAAACTAATATAAAGAAAAAGAAAAGAGGAAACAGAAAAAGAAAGGAAGGAAGGAAGGAGGTGGGAATAAGGGAGAAAAGATACAGAGCCTTTTATCACAAGTAGATCTTAACCCTTATCCTTCCCAGCTCTCACCTGTGATCCTCCCTTTCTTCTCCCATCCTCCCACCATGGGAGATCTTCCCTTCCCTGCTTCTCACACAGGGTGCACCAGCCATCCATCACCTTCCTGTGAATATCCTCATTAACACAGAACAGAGGACATCAAAAAATAAAACAAAACATATACAAGGGTAGAGTTAGCAGAAAGATACAGAAGCTAAAGATCATAAAAAATAAAAACAAAAAGAGACATAAGAGAAATATGCCCATTATGTACATAAAGATTATTCAGAATATTCCAAATATTCACTCTAAGATGGTAACCAGCTGTAGTTCAGCTAGGTGGTGTTTCCCTAATCTTCAGTCCCAGAAATCTCAAGTTCATTGATTTTCTTTTCTGCACAAAATGTCCAAAAGGGGCCCTTCAATCATTATCGCTACATGTCAAGAACATTCTTCCTCCAGCCCAGTATGACGACTTTATCTCCAAGAAATTCCAACATCCCTGATTAGATTAATAATTCACAATTATTTACATGTTGTATAGTCATTAATTCGTACTCCATTCCATATCTTCCAATCTTCCAATCCCGTTTCCTGCACTTAGAAAAGGATGCTGTGATTACTAAGACCCAGCATTGGTTTCTCAAAAATAAGTGATGTCAGACCGTTCTCATTTCTTTTTTTGATGGAATTACAAACTTCATTGATTATGGAATTGCAGTGGACATAGTGTAGCTTGACTGCGGTAAGGCTTTTGACAAAGTACTCCCTGATTTTCTCAAGAGGAAGCAGGTAAAATGTGGGTTGAGCAAGATAAGCGTTAGGTGGATTTGTAGTTGAGATTTCTGCATTGCAGAGGGTTGAACTAGATTACCATTGGGGTTCCTTCCAACTCTGCAATTTTACGATTCTATGACACTATGAATCGCGACACATAAATAATAAATAATTATATTATTATTATTATTATTATTATTATTATTATTATTCCCATGCTAATGGTATTCAATCTCACTTTTATAAACAGCACCACACAGACGGGATGGAGAGTTAAAAGTAATATAATATGAAGATTTTAAGATAACCAGATTATCCTCATCCCTTGGTAAATGTTATTGATCATCAGTAATTTAAGATAAGCTTTTTGCTTTGTTTTTCAGCCTCTTAATTAATGCCTTTGGGCCAGATGGTGGTTCCTTTATCTAAGACCCACCTTCCATGCCCTATTTCATCACCAAAGACAAATCACCAAATACATTTCTAAATTTATCCCAAAATAAATAAGCTTTTTGTAATTCATTTTTTAATCTAATAACTGTATCAAAAATTTTGAAGAACTGAAAAATCTGAAGGTTAAGCATGTTCCAATTCACAGGCCAGGTCAGGTCACACTGGAATTGAGAGAAATCAAATCCCTAGAGCGTTCTTAGAGTCTTTAGGGGCTTGGGAATTGCAACTTATTTTAGCCATGATGGTTACAAATGGAGGAACTCTACTCTCTTCGCTGGAGGTCAAGCTACATTTGTTTTCATTGTCATGAAAATGCAGTGGCCGCCAGATTTTCATGACAAACATATTATCAATTTTGGTTTTTTTTTTAAAGGGTTGCCATGATGAGACTCCATTTCACCCAATGTTTCACAAGGTCTCAAAAGTCATACCTGCACACTTGGCCTCTTCCATTGCATCTCAGGTCAGTTCTTCCACAGTGGACCTGTCCGGTCCAAGGAACAGGAGGGAGACACTTGAAGCTTCCACATAATTATCCTAACACCAAGTGCATTGGCACAAAGGAAGTCAATAAGTGCAGTACATAAATACATTGGGCTGTATCCAAGGCTGCCATTTTGGTCATGCACAGATTTCTCCTTGCACAATGAAACTTATCCCTCTCCTCCTCACTGCACACCTCTTAGCACCCTCAAAGCCTGTGCCAGAGGGTATGGGGATCCTTTGGAACAGATTTGGGGGTTGTACAGCAGAGAGGAAAGGAAGAAGCCGTCAGGTTCAGTGCACAAGCAGCTCTTCACTAGAAACAACCCTTTGTAGGGACCCTACTCTGTAACTTCTCTAGGCAATTGCCAAATCAACAGTTGTTGACGTCCTTTGTAACCCCTTCTTAATCTTCCAACAGGCTATGGAAACGTCTGTCCCCAAACGAAAGAAGGTCAGATCTTTTGTATTATTTTTGCTCTCTTTGGAATCCCCTTCAACCTCATCTGCTTGAACTATATTGGCTATTTAGTCTCAAGACTCTTCGAAAGGTGTGCAAGGAAAATTTGGGGGAGAGGAAAGAAGGTAATTCAGTTACTTTATCTGGAGATGATTTCTAATCTTACCAGTCACAAGACTGAGGTCAACATAGACTGCTGCTACACTCAGGTCCTGTTATCGTCCAGGCGATTTCTTTGGGGGCTGGGTGTTTTTGTTTTGGTTTACACTCTGGAACAGCACGTGGTCGGTGGTATTGATCACTTGGGAGTGTGTGGGCACATGCGAAGCTGCGGTGGCCATTTTAGGTGGGCACTCAGGAACTTTTATAATGCCTGTGAGTGTGCGGCGGCCATTTTAACTGAGGGCACTGGGGCCCTTATGTACTGCGGGCGTTGCTGGTTTTTTTTTTTTTTTACTTTTTTTTTACTCGGCTGCTAGTACCCCCGTGTCTCACTATTTTCAGTTACAGGTGGGTAGCCTTGTTCTCACTATTTTGTGCGCCCCCCACAAAAAGTGCCCCCCCACAAAGACCCCCTCCTCACAATTAACTGGCCCCATGCTCTACGCCATTAAAAAGAGCATTCTCCCCCACCCCAGTCCCAAAATTACGCACCCCAGCGACAAAATCCCCTCAGAGCCGGTCTTACTCAGTGCGACCTCTCAGGCAGCCTTGGGCTTATTTCGCTCCCACATTTTTCCCCTCCCCCCTCCCTTCCCCAACCGCCCTGCATCCTGCCCCATCTATTTCTCTCTCTCTCCACCTCCACAACCCATTGGCTGAGTCCCTCGATAGCGGCGGACCAGTCCCATCCCCTCCCCACCAAAAGCAAGTTTGCCTGCGCCACGTTTCCACTGAGCGGTTTGTGTCAGAAAGTCCTCAGGTGCTTACAGATAGCAATTATAAAATGGTGGGCGGGGCATTATTTGTCGGCGCAGGTCTGATGACGTCGATGGGCAAGCCGCCTTTCTATTGGATGCTGTTGGAGTCTTCATTCCTTTTGCTGGTGAGGTTTAATAGGCACGCCACTCCCCCCCCCCTTATCCTTTATTTTAGGTATGACAGGTGTGTTTTTTTGTAATTAAATTTTGCCGTATTCTTCACTAATGGAGATGGAACGCTGAGTCCTAATTGGATGTGATTCTGTCCAGCGGTTATGGAGCAAAGGTGTTACCAACAAACACACAATGGGAATATTTATACATATATAGATATACATATGCATGTGGTGTAGTGGTTAAAATCAGTAGACTCGTAATCTGGTGAATCGGGTTCGTGTCTCCGCTCCTCCACATGCAGCTGCTGGGTGACCTTGGGCTAGTCACACTTCTCTGAAGTCTCTCAGCCCCACTCACCTCACAGAGTGTTTGTTGTGGAGGAATATTAGCTGCTTTGAGACTCCTTCGGGTAGTGATAAAGTGGGATATCAAATTCAAACTCTTCTTCTTCTTCTATATGATTAGCTGCCTCTATAAGAAGAGGAAGACAAGAATAAATTAGACATGTGCATTATGCCCTCTAACTAAGAAAAACTCAAGCTCTGCCTTCAAATAGGAATGAGAGAAACTCACTAAATTATTTGTTTTAAGAAGCACATACTTTTGGAACACAGCTGTTTAATGAAACTGGCTCCAGTATAAATTTGCAAAATATATCTTCCTAAATTCATGGAAATTATTGTTCTTAATTCTCCAAAATGTTAGTGGGTACGAGGGTGGGTGCAACAATGTACAGCTGAACAAAAATCGAATTGTCACCTTTTGATGCATAAATGTTAACAAAATGTACAACACAGTTTAGATATTACAAACTCGGACATTACTTTCCCCTATAGTTCCATTTTTTTCAACATTTAGAAAATCAAGTTTGCCAAGTTAATTTGGGATTACGACAGACCAAGGCTTTGAGATACTTGCATGTTTCTAAAACGAAGGTTTCTTATTTGCTTACAGCTTGTGGTTTGTCTGGAGGAGGCAAAAACAAAGAGCCTACGTTTGGACAAACATGCTAAGCCAAACCATGCCTTAGTTTGTGGCCAGGCAGCGCCTGAAGGGGAGCAAAGCAGCACACCACCTCCTCTTCCGGAACCTGTCTTGGAGAAATTTAAAAGGAGTTTCCTAGACTGTAGCTTCCCCACACTGCAACCCAAGGATGCAGCCTCCAAGTGAAATGATAGGCCTTTATTGAAAAAGAAATGTGCATAGGGACAGCCTCAAACGTAAGAAGAAGACTGCAAAGAACCACATCCAAAGCTCTTTATACATTTCTAGATTACACACGTCATTTCTCTTCCCCAGTCAAAGGATCACAGCCATCTTAACAGGTGCAAACCCATGTCGTCATCCTGAACCTATCCAAATCATTTGGTTCTTCAGATGAGCCCTCACTATAATATCGTGTGATTACGTACAACCATTTTTCATTGCCTTTCTTTATTAAGACTTTGACTAATTTTCCTGTTCATTACAAGTTTTCCAATGTCCTCCTCTTTCATTTTTTTTTTTTACAAAACAATTCAAGACTGATCACAATTACCGTACTTAGCTGATTCTCTTTTCAGGCACATAGTGCAGGAGTCAGCAAACTTTTTCAGCTGTGGGCCGGTCCACCGTCCCTCAGACCATGTGGTGGGCCAGACTATATTTTGGAAAAAAATATATGAATGAATTCCTATGCCCCACAAATAACCCAGAGATGCATTTTAAATAAAAGCACACATTCTACTCATGTAAAAACACGCTGATTCCTGGACTGTCCGCGGAGAGGCGATTGGGCCACATCCAGCCCCCGGGCCTTAGGTTGCCTACCCCTGATATAGTGGCACCCATGGATTCTAACAGTTTATTCTTTTCAGTGTTTGCGAACGAACATTCACTATGTACAGTACCTCAAAGCAGCTAGTTCTGTACTGTAAAAAGCAGCTACAGGCCCTTTTAGTTCAGCCAGGCCATAGACTCAAAAGAACATGGCATGATCAAAATAGAGTTTTATTAAATTATTATTTTCTCCAACACCTGCACCCTTGAACTGCCACACTAAACTGTGGCTTGGCTTATGTGTCATTACAGTACATGTGAACCAAACAATTCCATGTGAAAAGAGAACTGGTACCCCCCCTTTTTTAGTTTTCCAAATTAGTTTTCCAAATTAGTACAAATCCATCCAAATTACTTTAATTTAATATAATTTCTTAAAATCAGGTTTCCCCTCCTTTTGCAAACATACACCCACCTTTTCCTACTATTGCCACATCTTCTATTCTTAGATTTCTATTTCATCCATTACTACTTGTTGTCTGTGACAGGAGGAGCATCTTGCCAGAGTCCCGTAGAAAGCATTGACACACATCCAAAAGACACGTGCACGATATTCAGCATACTAGCAAAGTCACTGAAAGCAAAGTTGCGCAGGAATTGTGGCATCAAGTATTTTATTATTTACAGCAAAAGAAACAAAAGAAACATGGTGTTTTGTGTGAGCTCCTTCTCACACATCATCTCTAGACCTTAGCTGGACAGAGAACAAAGAGCGGAAGTTGTCGGCTTCACTTCCACTCACACACACAGTGATAAGAAATGAAATCACCCGATCACGTGACCCTCTGCAATAGTGGCAGTGAAAAATGCTAAAAGTCCAAACTAACAGCAAACCATATTTTCCTCCTCGCAGCAGCACCTCTGTTATCTCTAACACATATAAAATCCATTTCACATGTGCAGTTCTCAATAATCATCTTGTTGTCTCACACTTATTGTGCTTGGAGAGTTAAATATTATCTTCCTTTGTTCAGTCTTTGTAGCACAATCAGTTTTAAGGATCCGGGGTGAAGTGTTCACAAGATCACATTCCCACTTGCACCCGGGGCGGCAAAGGAAACGCCCCGGGGGCGGGACGTGCCACATTGGCTGTCCGCCCCCAGCCCGGGGGTGCCGGCGCCGCTTCTGCATTCTTTTAAAAGAGCTCGCTTTTAACTTGCAAAGAGGCTGTACAATGCGCTGCCGCTCCCAGGGTGACAGAGCGGCAGCGCGTGGGAATGGTGGGAGGGGCCCTCTTGCCGCCCCCACCCGCCGCTTCTCGCCCCTGTCGCCCGGGGGCGTACCGCCCCCACCGCACCCCCCTAGCGACGCCCCTAAAATTCTACTCAAAGAACAAAGCAGAATCCACCATTAAAATTCTACTCTGGAGTTCTTCCTTGGCAAACCGTTACAAACAAAATCCTTTTTTCCAAGTCTCTTATCCGATTCATTCTATCTTCTTTACTCAGCATTTCCCCCTCACACTCCTGGTCCAGTCCAACAATTTTTTAAAAAAACAAAGTCCATTCAGCCTCAGTTGGGGGGGGCATAGTAAAAAAAAGAAGTTAAATTCCTTGTTAAGCATAAATCAAAGCCTCCCCCTTCTTTTCCTTGGTAACAGACAAAGTACCATAGCCACAGCTACACACAATTATTCCATTTTTGCAGGGGAGGACAATCAGAGAAAAGAATCATTTCGATGAAAGCAAAAAGTGCTTTGTCCTCCTCTTTCCTTTTCGGTTGTTGTGGGGAATTTCAAGCTTCAGAAAAAAAAACATTCAAATACCTTCGAAGAACCAAACCACATCCTTTTGGCAACTGATTGCAGCCCATTATCATATGCCATTTCAGGAGTGCTTCATGATTAACGGCAATATTCCAAATTGGTGATCACAAATCATGCCGGAGGTGGAGGTTCGTCCATGGCAGGGACACCCATCCCAGGTCACACCCGTTCTGCCTTTCAAGTTGGCAGAAATGGGCTTAAACGACCCAGAACCATCTGAGGAGCATTGCCAGGAATTTTACCTCATAAATCCTTGCTTTCCCTTGCCTGAACTGCTCCTCTGCCCCGGAGGGCAGTAGAGCTTGACCACCATAAATCATGACACCAGGAGCAAACTGTGCTCCAGATGAAGTCTAATTAGGGTGGAATTATTGTTATTTATCTGTTAATGCAGCCTAAAATCATTGTGCATGGCTCAAGGCCAAGAAAACTGAGCTTTGTTCCATCAAACCTTCCCCTTTTCTTTTCTTTTCTTTTGCTTTATCTTTCAGAAAACAAAAAGATATATTTTCCTGTTTGTGGCTATGGGAATTCTAATGTTTCTTATCTTGCCATCATTCCTCTTTCAATGGATGGAGGGCTGGACTTATCATGAAGCTGTCTATTTTACATTTATTACACTCAGCACCATTGGTTTTGGAGACTATCTAATAGGTAAGGCTTTCAAAATACTTTCATATTGTGGGCTTGACTGGTTGTACAGATAAGGCTAAGTCATTTGTGGCCTCAAGGTACTGGTGGCAACCAATCTGTTCTACTGAAGAATATGAAAGCTCAGTTCAAGTTTCATCCAAAATGATGACTTGCAATGATTATAATTTGGAACCCAAATCATATTTTAAGTTTCTCAACCACAGATCCTCCAAGTATCCCTATTTTCCAGGAACAGTTCCAGATTTACAGAAGCCATCCCAAAGAGTACTCATTAATGGCTCCTCGACATCCTGGAAAAAAGTGACAAGTAGGGTACCTAACACCATCCAAGTTTTCTAAAATCTACAAGCAAAAGTCCAACTTATGCTGGAAATGTAGAAAACTGGAAGGAACAATGTTTCACATCTGGTGGAACTGCGAAAAAACCAAGGTTTATTGGGGTGTTATCCATGAATAACTTTTAAAAATGTTAAAAAACATCTATACAAAAGAAACCAGAGGCATACTTATTAGGCCTACTGGGAAAAGACGTACCTCAGAAAATGAAAGGAATTTTCTTATATGCTACAGCAGCTGCCAGGATAATATACTCTAGCAAATGGAAAAGTGAAGCAATACCCATAAATGGAGAATGGTTATACAAACTAACCGAATTCATAGAAATGGCAACGCTAACTGCATATATAAGAAGGCAGACAAATCAAAAACTCAGATCTGAATGGCAATGTTTTGAAGACTATATGAATAAACACTTTCAAAACAGAACATGTTGATATGCTTAGATTAAAGGGATAAAGAGGAAAGGATAAAACCAATTAGGATGCGATAAGGAAATTAAAATTCAATAACATAAAGATTGCAATGAGAATACTGAAATTAAAAGTTAAGGGTGTTGAGGTGTGGTGGAGGGGAGTGATAGGGTGGGGTGATGGGAATTCATGGGGGGAGGAGGATACTGTATAGGTTTATATATGTTGATGTGTTCTTTCTTTTGTACTGAAAGGGTATCTTACCTTTTTCTTTTATGTAGTATGAAAATTTAATAATAATAATAATAGCTATCCCAAAGAGTACTCATCAATGGTTCCTCAACATCCTGGAAAAAAGTGACAAGTAGCGTGCTGCCGGGTTCTGTTCTGGGCCTGTTGTTGTTCTGCTTCTTTATAAGTGCTTGGATGAATGAATCGAGGGGATGCGTCTCAAATGTACAAATGACACCGAACTTGGAGGGGTAGCTAATGCCACAGAAGACAGAATCACAATTCAAAATGACCATAGCAGATTGGAGAACTGGGCACAAGCTAACAAAATGCATTTCAATAGGGACAAATGTAAGGTTCTGCACTTAATCAGGAAGAGCCAGCTGCACAAATATAGGATAGGGGACACCTGGCTTACTAGCAGTATATGTGAAAAGGATCTAGGGGTCTTGGTGGATCGCAATCTTAACATGTTCAAATATATAAATGGATGTCATATAGAGGAGGGAGAAAGGTTGTTTTCTGCTGCTCCAGAGAAGCGGACACGGAGCAATGGATTCAAACTACAAGAAAGAAGATTCCACCTAAACATTAGGAAGAACTTCCTGACAGTAAGAGCTGTTGGACAGTGGGATTTGCTGCCAAGGAGTGTGGTGGAGTCTCCTTCTTTGGAGGTCTTTAAGCGGAGGCTTGACAGCCATCTGTCAGGAATGCTTTGATGGTGTTTCCTGCTTGGCAGGGGGTTGGACTGGATGGCCCTTGTGGTCTCTTCCAACTCTAGGATTCTATGATCAACCATGTGATGCAGCAGCAGGAAAGGGGGGAGCTAACGCTATTCTCGGCTGCATCAGTAGAAGTATAGTGTCCCGATCAAGGGAAGTAATAGTACCACTCTATTCTGCCTTGGTCAGACCACACCTAAAATACTGTGTCCAGTTCTGGGCACAACAATTTAAGAAGGATGTTGACAAGCTGGAACATGTTTGTTTCTGGCTGTGTGCTCTTCCTGAAGGGGCAGGGCTTGTGTTGAGTCAGGTGACTAGCTGTGTGCGGAGCTAGTCAGTGCCTGGAGGGCAGCGGCTGAGGAGGGAGCACAAGGGTTTGTGCTTGTTTTCTAGATAGAGTTGTACATTTATCCACTCCATGTTTACAGTATCTCCAGGATTTACCTTACACATGGCACCTTAGCACGTTTGTTGTTTGACTGGTTACAAGCCTATCTCCATTCTAGCTATTATTCTAGTAAAATTGGCTTTCATACTGACAAGCCAGTTTGTGGTGTCGTCCATTTTCAATAGCCTTTCCCACTGGTCTAGTTCTATTGCATGTCCGATATCTTGGGCCCATTTCATCTGTGCTTCTTTTTGTTCATCCTTTAGATCCCATTCTAATAATAAATCATATAATAATAATAATAATAATATTTTTTTATTTGTACCCTGCCCATTTGGCTGGGTCTCCCCAGCCCCCCTGGGCGGCTTCCATCAAATATTAAAATACATTTAAAATATACTTTAGGTAGTAATTTTTTGTTACTTCCTAATAATACTTTTTGTAATTTTGATTTTTCTTTTTTACAGCCTGATTTTTTTTTTATCCAAGGTAAAAACGTTATTTAGTTGATGATATTGGAGCCAGCCCGTGAGATGGTACCTAATTTCTTCAAATGTTTCCAATTTTAGCTGGCCCTGCTCTTGTCTTACTAGTTGGTTATACGTTGCCCAATTCCCTGACATATTTTAATTGAAAACGCTTCTAATGGTGATAGCCACCATGCTGTATATGGTTCCAACAAGGGTTGGTAAGTGGTCCTAACATCATCATGAGCCCAAACCGTCATGAATAGGCAATAATAAGGACATTGGCAGTTTCCTGCGTTCGTCTTCCCACAATTCAATGGTAGAAATGTGTTTTAAATGTATGGTGTGAACGTGACCTAACCAAGTTTAGATAAACTGAGTTGGCGGGTCCTTTTAATCACCTCCTCACACATTATTGTTGCTTTTCTCTTGTGTCACCAGGGAGGAAGTATGACAGAACCTATTTTCCTGGCTACCAGCTGCTCTCAGCCGTTTGGATCATCATTGGTCTGGCCTGGATAGCTGTGCTGTTTGAGATTGTATCATCATTACTGGCACCTGCGGATCCAAAAGCAAGCTCACAAAGGAGTAAACAGCATAGATAACACTGCCCAAAAGGAATCAGTCTACTATATTTCCACTGGAGGAGAATTTATAATTGCATTCAGGTGGAGACTGACATAAAAAAATCAGTTATACTGACATAAAAAAATCAGTTATACTGTAGTTGCTCTTTAAGTTATGCAGTTCCGAATAAACTGTGAAATAGCTGGGTATTCTGCAAACAAGAGGGAGGGTGAGTCTTACTTGGAATCTCAAAACTGGAATGTGTGCAGAGGAGAGCAACCAAGATGATCAAGGGTCTGGAAACCAAGCCTTATGAGGAGTGGAGTGAAGGAGCTGGGTATTTTTATTATGGAAAAGAGGGGAATGAGGGATATATGAGAGCCATCTTCAAATATCTCGAGGGCTGTCACATGGAAGAGAGAGCATGCTTGGTTTCTCCTGCTCTGGAGGGGAGGACTCAAACCAATGGCTTCAAGTCACAAGAAAGGAGATTCCAACTAAATACCAAGAAGAACTTTCTGACAGTAAGAGCTGTTCAGCAGTGGAATGGTCTCCCTCAGGACACGGTGGACTCTCCTTCCTTGGAGGTTTTTCAGCAGAGGTTGGATGGCTGTCTGGACGCGGTGGACTCTCCTTCCTTGGAGGTTTTTCAGCAGAGGTTGGATGGCTGTCTGTCATGGATGCTTTAGTTAAGATTCCTGCATTCCCCCGGGACCCCTTCCAAATCTGCAATTCTATGATTCCATGACACTAATGGGCATTTTCATCCAACATCAGGAGAGGCAAACGGTCCCCCACGTATAGTCTTTGCCTTCCAGTGAGCACTGTACACTTTCGCATGTGTGAATGCCTACGTGTGTACACACAGCCAGACATGCACAGAGACACAGAGCCCCCCCCCCGAGCAGTGAAAACCAACTGAGGTGGAGGTGGCAGCTGCATCCCTACTCATCCAAAGATAGATGGTGGCGCAAACTGCCCCCTTCCAGGACATCCCATAGTATAATTGGAGCGAAGTTGAAAATGAGGAGGACAGCCAAGGTCTTTTGGCCCTTGCTTTGGACACAGAGTGGGGAATTCTGAATGCTTAAGACCTCTGTCCTCCACTAGAAGACAAAGAAAAAAGGAAATGAAACACACCATAAGGAAGATAATCTAAATATAGCTTTGCTAGGGAGATATGTGCAATATATGTGCACAGGTGACAGCGACACACGCATTGTGCAGAAACAGAAGATTCCCCAAATAAAGGCAATTTAATTGGATGTGGACAATCCCCCTTGTGATGTAGCCAGCATGGCCAGGAGAGAAGGCTTGGCGAAGTTGGACTTGATTTAAAAGTGGCGCCAAATGTAATTTCTATAATATCCAGAGAAACACACAGCAAAAACATTCTATTAAGGTTACAACACTTTCTAGATGGAAGCTGTTGTGGATGCTGCGTTAAATTTGTTTATTCTTCCCCCATATATATATATGGGGGACCAGTTCTAATTTATTTATCCAGGTAAGGAGAGATTTCATCTCAACCAATGCAGAATTTGAACCATATTCTGTTTCAACAATATTCAAAGTACAGTGGCCCACAATATTGAGGGAACTTGGGCGAGTTACATCCCACATAATTCCCAGCTTCTTGGTAGCCTCCTTGTTCTTAGTGAGATGGAGGCATTCCCACGCCCTCCAACTTTTCTCATATGGATCCTTCTTTAATACTTTAACATCTCTCTTTCATTATTACTTCTGCCCATTCTTCCATTCATTTTCTTTTCTCTCCGTCATTTAAGACTTCCAATCCTCCTCCCAAAACTAATCTATCACTTGTTTTTTACTACACTAGTATTCTTTATGTTCTTTCACATTATATTTTCCTTTTCCTTTTGTTCCCGAAGGTAAGGTTACCAGAATTTTTTTCAATGAACCCGGGGACACTTTTCAACTTGGGGACACTTTTCAACTTCAATGGATTTTGTCAGGGGACTGATTTGTAAATCCGGGGACTGTCCCCGGGAAATGGGGACATCTGGTAACCTTATCCTAAGGATCATTTCAGAAATAGGGATGGAAACTTGGAGAGTCTTCATTCTTTAACAAATGCACTCCATTTATAATGCTTAGGAACACGGGAGGCTGTTGTGGGAGTCAGACCAGTGGGCCATTTGGCACAATACTGTCTAGACTGACCACAAGCAGCAATTCAGAATTTCAAACAGGCGTTTGGAAATGCTGGAGGTTGAACTCAGGACTTGCTGCCTGCTAAGCAGATGTTCTACCACTTAGTTTGGGAAAGGAGATTCATCCTTCTCAATGGTGATGGCTGGACGTTCAGCTCCCATACAGCTGGAAGGACTCCCACAACAACAACAAGCGGCTGTAGCCAACTAATCTTTTTTCTAAACCTCCTGAAATAAATAATAATAATAATAATAATAATAATAATAATAATAATAATAATAATAATAATAATTTGTACCCTGCCCATCTGGCTGGGTCCCCCCAGTCACTCTGGGCGGCTTCCAACAAATATTAAAATACATTAAAATGTCACAGATTAATAAATTTCACAAATTAATAAATCTAAGTCCGTCATGCCTGTTAATTTCTGAGTAGGAGAACTGCAAATAATGCCAATGTCTTTCACATCTGGCAAACAACGCGCCCCTTGGGTTTCAGATAGTACATGGGTTGTTGTTGTTGTTCAGTCGTTCATCGTGTCCGAGTCCCCATAAAACGCCAGGCACGCCTCCTTCAGCCTCTCGAGTTTGGCACATGTTAGTAGCTTCGAGAACACTTCCAACCATTATCCTCTGCGTCCCCTTCTCCTTGTGCCCTCCATTTTCCCAACATCAGGGTCTTTTCTAGGTCTTCTCTTCTCATGAGGTGGCCAAAGTACTGGAGCCAACTTCAGGACTGTCCTTCTAGACTGGGCTGATTTCTTTGAATGGATAGGTTTGATCCTTGCAGTCCATGGGACTCTCAAGAGTCTCCTCCAGCACCATAATTCAAAAGCATCAATTCTTCGGCGATCAGCCTTCTTTATGGTCCAGCTCTCACTTCCGTACATTACTACTGGGAAAACCATAGCTTTAACTATACGGACCTTTGTCGGCAAGGTGATGTCTTTGCTTTTTAAGATGCTGTCTAGGTTTGTCATTGCTTTTCTCCCAAGAAGCAGGCGTCTTCTAATTTCGTGACTGCTGTCACCATCTGCAGTGATCATGGAACCCAAGAAAGTGAAATCTCTCACTGCCTCCATTTCTTCCCCTTCTATTTGCCAGGAGGTGATGGGACCAGTGGCCATGATCTTAGTTTTTTTGATGTTGAGCTTCAGACCATATTTTGCGCTCTCTTCTTTCACCCTCATTAAAAGGTTCTTTAATTCTTCCTCACTTTCTGCCATCAAGGTGTATCATCAGATATCTGAGGTTGTTGATATTTTTTCCGGCAATCTTAATTCCGGTTGGGATTCATCCAGTCCAGCCTTTCGCATGATGAATTCTGCATATAAGTTAAATAAGCAGGGAGACAATATACAGCCTTGTCGTAGCTCAACATTCCCAAAAAAACTAAGATCATGGCCACTGGTCCCAGTCAACTGTAGCTCCTGGCAAATAGAATTTCTCAGGAAGAAATGGAGGCAGTGATCCGAGATTTTACTTTCTTTAAGGGTTGCCATGATCACTTGCAGATGGTGACAGCAGTCAAATGCTTTTGCGTAGTCAATTAGAAGACGCCTGCTTCTTGGGAGACTCTCTAGCAATGACAAACCTAGACAGCATCTTAAAAAGCAATTTGACATCACCTTGCCGACAAAGGTCCGTATAGTTAAAGCTATGGTTTCGGTCCCAGTAGTTAATGTAGTAGAAGTGAGAGCTGGACCTTGCTAGCGTGTGAAAGAAGGCTGATCGCCGAAGAATTGATGCTTTTGAATTATGGTGCTGGAGGAGACTCTTGAGAGTCCCATGGACTGCAAGAAGATCAAACCTATCTGGCATTCTGAGTGTAGACCTTAATCAGCCCTTTTAAAATTTGAGTGCTCACTGGAAGGACACTTCCATGGCCTGAAGTTGAGGCTCCAGTACTTTGGCCACCTCATGAGAAGAGAAGACTCCCTGTATGAAAAGACCCTGATGTTGGGAAAGATGGAGGGCACAAGGAGAAGGGGACGACAGAGGATGAGATGGTTGGACAGTGTTCTCGAAGCTACTAACATGAGTTTGGCCAAACTGCGAGAGGCAGTGAAGGATAGGCGTGCCTGGCGTGCTCTGGTCCATGGGGTCACGAAGAGTCGGACACGACTGAACGACTGAACAACAACAATTTGCCAGGAGCAATGCATTTAGTTTTTACTCTGGAAGTGTATACTCAATTCTGACCAAATGAAGCCCCCTGATGTATATTTTGCTCTTGGAGCAAATCTGAAACCCAAAGGGTACAATTGTTGTGACATGTGACACCCCACCCCACCCCACCCCCCAGCTCTCCCACTGCACTACATCTTTTGGGACTTCTTGCTGTTTCCGCACGGGTTGAGGCATGGAGCCTGATGAGCAAAAGGTGGAGGCAGTGGCAAAACTGAAGCAAAGCTGTGTCCTTCTCACAGGGTTTTACCTTTGGGTGTGCATTTCTCTTTATCCCCCCCCCCTCATTTGTGAGGAGGAAGGCAAAAGATTGGTCACAGGTCTCAAAGAACAGAGCTCAGCTTCTTGTAGTTAGGAGCTCTTACTTCCTGCTTTACTCTTTTGTCTGGAGGCACTGAGAATGAGGTTGGGGGGGGAGACCCCAAAACTTTGGGAAACACCCAGAGATCTCAGGGGCAACCTACATTGCAGCGGGTTGAACTAGATGACTCTTGGGTTCCCTTCTAACTCTACCATTGCAGGATTTTATGATACTTTGCTTCCTGAGGCTGAACAACAGGGGGTTCTCCCAGAGTAAAGTTGCAGAAAACTTCACCTGCACTTCTTCCTGGGAGTAAAAGAAAATGAGAAACCACACAAAGGAAATATTTGAGGCACTTTCATGAGCGCGGCAACTTCACTGGCCCCGTGATACCTGTCAACCCTAGTTATTAGGGAAGAGGGTGGCATTGCTGTTGTTCCTTGCCTTTTCAGAGGTGTTTGTCTTTAAACAGCTACCCAAATGCTCCTCTCTTCCCAGCCCTCAGATATAGAAAGGTTTTAAATGAGAGTCATAACACGGCGCAGGAAAAAGGGAGGACTGTTGTTTATCACAGGGATGGTGCTGCCAGGCCACAAAGCACTTATCAGTGCAAAGCAAGTTCACGCTGGGTGCATTTCACAGAGATCAAATGCTGTGGATCATTAATGGGAAAATGCAATCGACTTGCAACAAGAGATGCTATTTGGAAGAAAGATGGCTGCAGTGACGTAGGAAGGGAGGGGCGTAGGGGGCGGGGCGCTCCGGGTTCCAGGGGAGGGGGTGACACTCGGCGGCCCCTCCCCAAACCGAGCCCCGCCGCCTGGCACCCGTCCATAGTGCTTTACGGACGGCCGGGGCAGCCCCACGACCCGCCGCTCGCTTGGAGGCTTGCCCGGTCGCCACGGGGGCAGGAGCACCTGCCCGAATGAACTGCGCATGCCTGGAAATTCCGTGCATGCACAGTCCATCCGACGTCGTGACGCCACGACACCCCCACCCCCACGGGTGTGTGGGAATGTTAAGGGATGTGGGGGAGGATATATTGTTTAAGATATCCTGTCCCAACTTGTGTTTACAAGTTCTATAATATCTGCAGAGTTAACATTCCCTTTTTAGCACACACACAGCGGATAGCTTGCACAGACTCGCTAGAGTCATTAGAAATATTATCCTGGTGTCTTCCCCTTTTAATCCCTCTTTTAATAAGACACTACACAGTCTTCAGTAAAGTATAAAACGTTTACTCACAAGAAATCATCTGTTCACACAAAGGATCCCAGAGGCAGACTTAAAAGTTACTAAACAGTATACATGTGGTGACTATCTCCTTATGGGAGAAAGTCCCCCTTTTCTTCTCTTGGCCTAGAGCCAAGGGTGCATCTTAGTAATGCTGCTGTTAAGATGGCAATGAGAGAGAGAAGACTGAAGAGACAAAATGGAGGCCCGGCCTGTGGTTCTTCAAGGAGAGGCCGCACCCATCTCAAGTTACATACAAGGAAGTTTTGTCTCAGTCCAGGAAGGCAGGAAGTTCCGGCTGGAGGACTGAGACAACCTTTATGTCTACTCTAGCAAAAGTTGTGTTTGACTGCTCCTGTCCTTTTTACATCCCACAGGGGGTGCCTCCGCACTGCCGCCCCGGGTGACCAAAAGGCTTCCTCCACTGCTGGATAGCTGTACCTCCTGTTGCAATTTAGAAACATCACAATATTCCTCCTGGGAAAAACTGTTAGCGTGTGTTTTAAAAAATTAAATGGAAATCTCCCCTGTTCCTTAAAGGTGCAGGAGCCCGTACAGAGTCCAATGCGGTCCCTAGCGGTCAGAGGAAAATGACAGAGACCAACCAGGGATATATATTAAAGCAAAGCAACTAGTAAAGCTGATCTTTGTTGCAATAGAAATGTACTGTTGCAACAGGGTCCTTCCTTGCTCATGATGCACACAAAGGAGGAGAACCCTGAACAAAAGGCAAAACACATTATATACATTTTCATTACAGGTGGTTTCTCCCACGTCCTGCCTTCACGGGATACGTCAAATAAGGGAGGCACCAGGTAAGTTTCATCAGACAAAGGCATTTTGTTAACACACAGATGTTTTCCTGTTTTCAGCACTAAAGTGTGGGTGCATTTAAATGGGTTTCCATCTGTGGGTCCCGCCCCGCCTATCCTGGTGTTAATGGCTGCCCTTTGTTTTATGATTACAGGGACAGACATGCCAGATGCGATGCTTGGTGAAGTAATAGAAGGCTAAAGAGCCGGGCATCACCGGTTATGACTGGGCATTCCTGGCTCCTGTTGTTGTTTGAAGATACAGTTATTGACAGTTCTCAGAATGGGCAAATTTGTGAATGGATTGTTGACATTCTTCATGAATGGCTTGCCTGTGACCCATTCAATAAAGTGTTTCAGTTTATGGATTGGTGTGTTGGATCTGTAGGTGGTGCTGTGGATCTGTGAAACATGTCAAAGCAGGCAAGCTGTCAAGTTGCATTAGCATTTAACCGAGCAGGTACGTTTACAGTTATAGACAGTAACATTTCCTTTCTTTCTTTCTTTCTTTCTTTCTTTCTTTCTTTCTTTCTTTCTTTCTTTCTTTCATCTTTATTAAATATTCAACACATATTTTCACAACAATATTACCACGCTAAAATTTATACAGACCACCTGCACAAACACTACAGGAAAAACAAAAAGAAAGATACAGAGAAAAGGGGGGGAGGGGAGAGAAAGTAAAGTAGAAAGTTAAGAAAGATAAAACAAACTTCCAATTGTTCTCAAAAAACTGAGTCTCATTGTTATTTTGTACACTTAAACATGGAAAGCGTAATGCTGGTGGTCAACAAAAGAGGTTTAAAGACTCTCACACGGCAAATCTTTGAAAATGTAGTATAAACACCAGCAATTGGGAAACACTGGCCTGCGAGCGCTCCAGTTGGAGAGCAGCCTTTACCAAAGCTGTCATAGGCTTTGAAGACACTTGAACTCAGGACGCAAGGGAGAAATGTGCTAAGAGGAAGTCACGCTATGCCCGGAAACCAATGTCCCCACTGTGGAAGGACATGTGGATCCAGAAGTGGCCTCCACAGTCACTTACAGACTCATTGTTAAAACCATGTTTATGGAAGACAATGTTACTCAGCTATGAGTGATCACCAAAGAAGAAGAAGAAGACAGATCCAAATATAGATGCATTCAGATACATATACACATACATATATAATTTCCTATAGCAGTTTAAAAGGCTCTGAAGGCATCATCCGATACTCAAGAGATGATAAATGATCGCAGTTCAATGGCTGGGTACTGAATTAAATGCTAAATGTTCCAGTCTCCATTTCCAGCTCCTCCAGTCAGGGCTGGGGAAGACTAAAGACCCTGGAGAGCTTCTGCCAGCCAGTGTAGGTGATGCTCAGTTAGACGAACCAATGATCTGACTTGATTTAAGGCTGTTTCCCATGGTTTGTCAGCTAATGGGATTTAGGATAGGTGTCCCAACTTCTAGGGGTGGAAGGGTTTTCTGCCCCCTTAAGATTTCCTGGCAGGGGGCAGGGCACCCTCTATGTTGAGCGTACTTCAATGGTTGGCTCCTCCTGAACGCAAAGATGGTTCTCACCTCTTTTCCAGTAAACATACCCAGCTCCTTCATTAATGTCCATACCTTTATTACTTCCTGTCTTTTGGAGAGCCAAGAATGAATAGAATCTCATAGAGTTGGAAGAGACCTGGACCTCAAAGCATTTATTGCAATAAAAACACTTACTCTTGATTTCTCCTAAATCCAGTGTTTGGCATTTATTTTAAGAACTAAGGTTTCCAGTAGGGTATAACACAACATTCTGTGTATAAGATGACCCCCAATTTTAAACTTAAAATTTTTGGGGGGAAATATAGTCTTATACATGGAAAAATACAGTATTTACACCTTCAGTCTCCTTGGAAGGAGTCTAGATCTTACTGCATGGTCACTTCTAGAGGCAGTAGTACGAGCTTCCTTCTGTGTCTCTCTCCAAAATGGATCTCTTCTCCCTCCCTCCTTCTTCCCCCAGAAACCCACTGCCCTCCCCCAGAGCAGGTTCCCTGGCAACCTCCCAAATCCACAGTGTTCCTTCACACCTAGAGGCAAGAGGGAAGTTCCCTTGCATTGTTAATGACCCCTATAGTACTCTTGATAGCCCTGGGTCAGCCAGGTTGATTTGCATAAGCCAGCCCAGGAATTCCCTGTCTGGAACAGTTCTGCAGTTTATGTTTTAATCCATATCCCAATTAACCAAAATCCTAGCATTTATTCATTCTGAGGGTTTAACAATAGCATTAGCTCTGCTGCTGCATCACACTATTGACTCATGTTCAGCCTGTGTTCCACCAAAACCCCTAGATCCTTTCCTCATGTACTGCTAGTAAGCCAGGTGTCCCTCATCCTATATTTGTGCATCTTCTTCTTCCTTCATAAGTGCAGAACCTGACATTTGTCCCCACTGAAATTCATTTTGTTAGCTTGGGCTCAGTGTAGGGTTGCAAAAAAGAGGACACATTTGTCAACTTCTGCTTTTAACAATGGATTGCTATGACGACATTGCCCATGAAATAGAGGATGTGTCCTGGAAAAAGAGGACAAATGGCAACTCTAAATTCTGATTCTTTCTTCTGCAGCATTAGCTACCCCTCCTAGTTTGGTGCCATCTTCAAATCTGATGAGCATTCCCATTCCTTGACAATAGATCAAGCTTGACACCTGTACATTTCTAAAATATTGTGGGCTGAACTTCCTCCCAGCCTCTCAGACCTGGAGGCTGTCAGCAGCCCAGCAGGTACAGAGGGGGTGACCTCACAGAGGACCAGGTAAGCAAAAGAGGGTAATGTACCCATGACCTCATAGAGCCTGTGGGAGGATGCCTAAGCTGCTCCTCCCAAATAGCTACCCAGTGAAAGGGAACCACTGAGACTCTTCCATCAGATACAGGGAGTTGATGAAGTGGATAATTTAAGAAGAATTGTAATTGAAGGACCCTGTCAGGGTGAGTGAGAAGCCCAGCAAAGACCTCTCTCCTTCTCCAGTGTGGTGTAGTGGTTAAGAGCGGCAGACTCGTAATCTGGGGAACCGGGTTCGTGTCTCCACTCCTCCACATGCAGCTGCTGGGTGACCTTGGGCTAGTCACACTTCTCTGAAGTCTCTCAGCCCCACTCACCTCACAGAGTGTTTGTTGTGGGGGAGGAAGGGAAAGGAGAATGTTAGCCGCTTTGAGACTCCTTCGGGTAGTGATAAAGCGGGATATCAAATCCAAACTCCTCCTCCTCCTCCTCCTCCTCCTCCTCCTCCTCCTCCTCCTTCTTCTTCTTCTTCTTCTTCTTCTTCTTCTTCTTCTTCTTCTTCTTCTTCTTCTAATTCCCTCCTCCAAATGATCCCTGGGCTGGTTATGGATTTGGGAAAACACACTAGCTCCACCATGACAAAACCTCCTGGTTTTCTTCCTCCATGTTTCCCAATGAACTGTATTTCTTTTTTAAAAAAGAAAGAAAACAAAACCTGGAAAGAGAAAGTGTTTTGACATGCAGTGTCCTAACACTCCGACCAACTTTCCCAAGAAGTCATTGAAGCCGTCTTGATTTTTCAGTCAATATAATCTTTTATTTTAGACACCTATACAACATGAAACACCATTTTCACAATACTAATTTTTTCTAGTTTTTCTAGCAACATATTCACATGTTTTTTGTCATCTGAGTGCCACACTTTTATTTTTCCAATTCATCAGTATCCATCTTTTTGCCATGGTATTGTCCTTTTGTTAGGTTCCATGTGCTGGGTATATAATTCAAAAGGATCTTTTGCCTGTAAACGTAAGATTATTCCGTACAATTCTGTTGATAGTTTCTGTTACCTTCTGCCAAAACTCTTTCAATATAGGACAATGAAAAACCAAAGGTTTTGGAGAAGCATTGTTCCGATTGCATTTCCAACAGTTAGATGCCTTAGATAGCCCTTTTTAAAACAAATGTAATTGGGTTCAGTATATTCAAATTTTTTGTTGTTGTATGAACCTCAGTTTAAGGTCCAGAGAACCCCTGTTAAAGCACTTAAAAGTTTCCCACTGTGAGCTCAAAACTGAGGTCTCTAATTCTTTATTCCACCCCACCCTCAATATCTGTATATCAAATTGGTTTACTAGTAACAAAGATTTATATATGTTGACGGCCCTTTTTTGTTGCATAAGAATTAACCAACTGCTTCAATATCTCTGGGGTGTCTGAGGCTGTAAAAGTTGCTGGTCCATAGATGGTGGTTAGCAAGCATTTTATCGGGAGATATTGCCATTGTAAGTAATCTGTATTTGTCTCTTCAAACGTTATATGTATAAAATATATCCTCTTCACTTATCAGCTGGTCTAACATTAATACACCCAAATCCATCCATCTCTTCCATACCACCATTTGCGCGGAAAGGCAGAGTCCCCCAAACCCTAGGCGACCCCCAAGCAGAATAATAGTACATTGAATATTAACGTATTTAGACCCGAGTGCCACCCATGTATCTTGTAGTGCTACATAGGACTATTCCAAGGTAGCCCAATTTGGACAGTTGTTTTCAGTGGCGGGTCTCCAGAATTGTGTACCTGACTGTAAATATGCTTGGTGATAAAGTTCTAAATCTGGGATCCCAAATCCTCCTTCCTTTATCAATATTTGCATTTTTTTAAATAGTTATTCTTGGAACTGAAGAGCCCCAAATGTTCTAGGTATTGTATTCAGTCTAAGAGCTTTGACTTTCCCCCACAGGGTCAGGTTCAATGACTGCCATCTGTCGATATCCGTTGATAAGTCATGATACATTTTGTTGATGTTTAATAATGGTAATTTAGGTAAATCTTGTGGTATTAATAACACATGGTTAACTCATGTTCAACTTGTGGTCCACCAAGACCCCTGGATCTTTTTCACATGTACTGCTAGTTAGCCATGTGTCCCAGATCTTCTATTTGTGCATCTGGTTCTTCCTGCCTAAGTGCAGAACCTACCCTGTTGAAATTCATTTCATTAGCTTGGGCCCAGCTATGGAGAGTTCCCAGCTATGGGGCTGTACTCTTGAGTCAGTCAAGACAAATAAGGACTTGCTTACTAAACTTTAGTCTCTCTTGTGTCTGCTTCTTCCTTGGCCCTCATTCCCACACAGGACAACATGCATATCAGCAAGGCACAGGGCACCCTACTGCTGATTGGCTTCCTGACTTACTTGGTGATGGGTGCCTTCGTCTTTGAGCTTCTGGAGGACGATCACCACAGATCTAGAGAACAAGCAACGTATCACCTGAAAGAGGAGTTTTTTTTGAATTACACCTCTCTCAGCCCAGAAGAGGTGGAGCGTTTCATAGCGGTAAGGCATTACTTCAGCAAGACCAAAAGGGATGACCATGGCATGACACCAGAGGTTAAGAGGTCAGAAAGTATATATAGGGGGAGTACAGTTTAGGAGGTAGGAATCGAGGTGGGGACAGCATAGAGCCACAAGGACTACCCTTCCTTCTGCATGTGGAATTTTATCCCCATGGAGGATTAGGCAAATTGATGGAGTGTATATTTTTGGAGGAAGGAGACCAAACCCTCTCTTGGGTTCAAGGGAGAGAAACACTTAGAATTGAACTTGATATATAAACAATACAGCTTCTTATTGGCATCAGTGCTATTTTTCTATGAAAAAGGTGCCTAGAGTTCCTGGAACTCACCATGAACACCCCCCTCCTTCTCCTCTATATGAAATGGTGCCCACTTGGGAGGTGACGGAACTGAGTTCCAGAGATTTCTGGCTGAAAAAAGCCCTGGTTGCCATCCTGAAAAGTCAAGACTCATCATCAAGTCTTGTGTAAGGAGTCTACTACTTTATCACTAAGCTTTGAGGGCGAAACCGCTGCATCACTCTCAACAACTCAAACATAGATCACAGTTTTCACTGAGAAAGCTTGGTGCAAACCACAACAAGCACCCATTGGACAGGGAGCATTACTATGCCTACCGGTTACTGGGGGTGACAAGTGAGGGGAGGGCATTTTTGCTCAGGTCTTGTTTGTGGGCTTCCCATAATCATTGGGCTGGCCACTGGAGGAAGAACGTGCTGGACTGATCCAGAAGGACTTCCCTTCTGAATGCATCATGATTTGGTAAGCGGTATCTGGTGATAATCGGAGAAGGGGCTATTCTTATTATTGGAATATTCAAACTGAGTCTTGCATTCAATTGCAGAAACTGGTAAAAGCTGTTCGGTCGGGAATAGTTCCAATAGGACACCTTCCTCCTGAAAAATACAGCAGCTGGGATTTCGCTCATTCTTTCTTCTTCGTGGGCACTATATTATCCACAATAGGTAATTTGGTTCTTTCTTTTTAAAAATAATATTCATTAAATTTCTATTTTAACAATCCAATCAAACCATATTATATATTCCAAATTATACAAATTATCCAGTAATCGAACAGTCCCAATATTATGCCTAATCACGCTTCGAGATCAGAGGGAATCCTAATCACCTCAGAGTTCTACTGCTTTTCATAATCATTACAATAATCCCCACAATTCATTCTGATGTTAAGCCTTCATTATTTTCAACAGCCTCTGCGTCCATTCTGCAAGTAAGTTAAGTCAAAACAATATATTTCTGTGTGGATTTTATGTCCCCCCCCCTTCTTTATGCTCTAAATCTGTAATCCAAGATTCCCCTCTGAATTTGCACCATCTCTCACAAACTGGTGTTTCTGCACACAAACTGAAACTTAATCTGAACCCACAGGGCCTAACCTCGCTGCTATTAAAAGATAACCATCAATCCCTTTGGAGCAAGGCCATAGCAAAGAAGTTGACAAGTAGGGGAAAGTGGGGCACGTTGAGCCATTTTTTACTTTAAGCTCTACACACCTCAAAATAATGCACATAACAGAAAACTTTTGCATTTAATATTTATTAGGTACTATTCCAAACAAAACCAAAGGGTTAATGTTTCACATTTGATGGAATAAAATGACAAAAAATCACATTTAAGTTTTTCAAAATAATGGATCAATGTGCCCCAGTAGTGGGGCACATTGATCCTTCATTTGGGGCACATTGAGCCATTCCAATTTAAGAGCAAAGAAGGCATTTTTACTACACAGTATAAGCTTCCAAAAGAGTTTAAAAAATATCTCAAAGTTCTTAAGAGTCAGCATCACTTCAACTTGTACTCATTAAGTAAACATGGAAATGTTACCATCCTAGAAGCACGAGCAGTTCCTCCGAAGCAGAGTGGTTTAGGCAACAATTTTACAATATCCTCAAAAGGAATCAAAGCTTCTGGTTCAGAAGAGGGAGTGAACTTGGGCTGGTCATTCACTTTGGACAGAACACGTTTTAGAAATTTTACAATGAAGTCCCCATATTCATCAGTTCCGGTAACTTCAGCAACATAATGGGAAATTGTGGTTTTTCCTAAAATCTTCACGATAACAAAGTTTCCCTCTTTCACAACAGTCTTGTTGAATTCTATATTTTCTTTTTCCTCTACTTCATCTTTAGAAAAGGTTTCAAAATCAGACGAGTCACTTTCAAGCAGCTGGTTCGCATTCAACTTTTCTTTCATAATTTTTGACACAGCCTTTCCAGGCTCAATGTACCCCATTCCCAATTGGATCAATGTGCCCCACATCACCATTTCAGACATACATCTATTTTACGCAAAACAGGCTGGCAGCCATGACAAATATTTTAGTACATACTGCAGCTATGTTAACTATGATCACATAAATGAAAATATATTTCAGCTACCTTTACAACTTTTAGAGCTACATGGTTCACAATACATATACAATTTTTTACTAAAGCTTACCTAATTTAACAAATCTGGATTTTTTTTAAAACTTCTTTGAAAACACAAACCCAAACACAATGACAGTATGTAGTATCACTGCTGTTGTTTTTGTGTTGCCACAAACTTTGTATAAAAGCTAAAGTACGGTTTTAAAATGGAAAGGATCAATGTGCCCCATGGCTCAACGTGCCCCACTTTCCCCTATAGGCCTCCATCCATCTAGCCTCATGTCATGTGACTTGAACTCAGCAAAGATCACTGTTAAACAGAGGTTAACAGACATAGAAAGACAAAAGGATCTGAGTAAAGTACCTCACTTTCTAATTCAGGAGGAACGGAGATACCTGTCCCGTCCAGCCAGATATTTATTCCAACTAGAAATACCCTCCCATAGAAGAGCATTTACTCTAGCCCGCAATCACATAATGCCTTCAGCAGTTCTCCAAGGGAAGTACAAACGGACCCCATTGTGCGAGAGATACTGCCTGTGCGGATCTGGAGAGGTGGAAACTACTGGCCACATACTCTTGCGATGCTGCTTCTATGAGGAGATGCGAGGCGAGTTTATCCACTCGATGCTGGCTGAGCTACCTGGACGCTCCGACAATTTCTATATAGAGTGGCTTCTCTCAGATGCTAACGCTAATGTGACAGCAAAGGTAGCCAGGTTCTGTGCTAGAGCCATAAAAATTCGGTCCGATCTAGTCCACAGTACCCACACAGCTTCAGGACAGAGCTAAAGACGAACCAGTGCTATAACCCAGTGTTTTTCAACCTTTTTTGGGCAAAGGCACACTTGTTTCATGAAAAAAATCACGAGGCACACCACCATTAGAAAATGTTAAAAAATTTAACTCTGTGCCTATATTGACTATATATAAAGTAATTCTCTTGAATTTTTCAATTTTTCCCACGGCACACCAGGCAACATCTCGCGGCACACTAGTGTGCCGCGGAACAGTGGTTGAAAAACACTGCTATAACCGGCTGTAGCCCATCTTTTAATGTAGTGATATCTTCTTTTATCTAAAAATTTTAAAGCTTAAAGTTTATATTTATAGTTCATATTTTAGCATGTATTTTGGATTGTTTTTTTATGGATATGTGCGTGCTGGTTGAGAACCATAACAATCTATCTATCTATCTATCTCTCTCTATCTATCTATCTATCTATCTATCTATCTATCTATCTGGTGTTTCTGCCAAATCAGTCCAGGAGACTTCAACTGCAGGTGGCTGCCATATTGACACGCAGTACAGATAGAATGAAATCATGGCGTCTGTCCAATGTTGCTCCTTAACCAGCTGCTATTCAAACATTAGCTTTTTCTGGAGGGGGTTTACCATGTAAATCTGGAAATACAAGTATCAAGGAGTAAAATATTACAGGTTTACATCCCGCCCGCTGTAGCTATATAATTTGATT
Source organism: Lacerta viridis (assembly GCA_900245905.1). Lineage (NCBI taxonomy): Eukaryota > Metazoa > Chordata > Lepidosauria > Squamata > Lacertidae > Lacerta > Lacerta viridis. The sequence continues at coordinate 77,388 of OFHU01002251.1, read as the reverse complement.
CAGTCTACTTCATTTCCCTCTTAGCTCCCTGTCGAATTAATGCTGCGTCACAAACCTCCCAGACAAATATCCAGAGCTCTTTGGTGTCTCTCCAGTTGTTAATGAGAAGTTGCTTCTATAAAAATTGGGGAGTCTTTAGATCTTCTTTCAGGAAACCAAGAATTGAAAGCCTTGGTTTTCCATTTTTTTGCAGTCATTTCCACACAGTTAGTAATTATTAGAGTTGTTAAAACCTTATTATATCAACAAATGCAAAAAAATTTAATCTTGCTTGCTTTCATTAAAAATCCGGTAGTTGTTCCTCCCAGAGGGGATTTGCCAAATGTTATCACATAGGCAAATATTGAAATAAAGTAAATAAAGGCTCACCCCTCCCCACCTTTCTGTTCCGTCAGACCGGCACCTCAGATGATAATCCCTTTTCCATTCAAGTCCTCTAAGTCTCCAGAGGCTGAATTAATTAGCAGAGAAAACCCTCCCTCTTCGCTCAAAGCATGTCCATTGTTTAAATCCAATTTTTCATCTTAAAAAATGGAGACTCGTCGCTCGTGGAGACAGATTCAGAGAGTGCCAGAATCATGCGGGGGCTTTCCATCCAGCACCCCAGCCCCTTATTCCTTCTGGATTTGAGGCTAGGTGTTGGGCGACCGCGGCTGAGATGGGGACAATGGAATTTTTAGCCATCTTCCGTGGCAACTAGCCGGAAGTGACAATAGGTAATTTGATTCTGGCTGGCTTCTCCCCAAAAATAATATGCAGGGCATCCGACTGGTCTCGCTCAGATAAATTGTGTTAAGCTGCAGGCTTTGCTTTTGCTCCTTCATCATCCTTCACATCTCATCTTTGCATAGAACTGCCACTTCTTTCCAGTAAGCTACAAAACCACACACCCTTTTTGTATGGATGAATTACTTCAGTGCAGAAAACCATGCACTGAATTAGTGGGAGAACCTACCCTGTTAGCACTGTTTAATCCAGAGTTTCTAAACTTTTCATGTTGGTGACACACTTTTTATATTTGCATCATTTTGTGACACAGTAATTCAGTTTTACTAGCAAACTGGTGGTTAAACTAACTCTTTTCCAGAGTTCGCGCGACACATCTACAAACTGCAGCTGAAACACTTATGTGTTGTGACATACATTTTGGAAAGCTCTGGTTAAGCTTTCTGGTGTGAAGCACAATTCTACGATTCTATGAATTGCCAGATGCTTGGTGGTTTTTTCCTCTGAGTTCAATTCCACCTGTACACAAGATCCTTTCTCTCTATATCTTTGCCATATGTTGATCAATATTTCCCCCCAGAGGTCCTGTGAATTCTTTAGTGTGGTCTTTCTCTCATACATTTTCATTCACCATTCTGTGCATCTCATCTCTGAGCTCTTGCAATTGTTGCCCAATAATTGTTCATCCAATAATTGTGGCATGATACCAACAATCAATGGTGTGTTCAGCTGTGTCTTTGCCATATTGAGTTCTGTTCATCTCTCCCTTAGCAGCCTCTGCTTTGAAAACTTGTGTTTCTTTAAGTAAACAGTGCATTCCATTCCAATGGTTTGAGGTATTGTTTCTGCGGGACAGGGGAAGCCACACAGAGTGGCTGGGGCAACCCAGTCTGCATGGGACAGGGGAAGCCACACAGAGTGGTAAATTATAATTATATTATTACAACCCTAGTCGGATGGGTGACTTTTACAAACAGCATAATAAATTATAATTATATTATTGTAATATAAATATTCCTATGCTAATCTCACTTTTACCAGAACAGCTAATCTCACTTTTATAAACAGCACCACACAGATGGAGAGTTAAAAGTAATATAAATTGAAGATTTTAAGCTAACCAGATCATCCTTATCCATTGGTAAACGTTATTGATCATCAATAATTTAAGATAAGCTTTTTGCTTTGTTTTTCAGCCTCTTAATTAATGCCTCTTCTTACACCAGCAGCCAATTTGCATTCTGGATAAGAATTAATTAATAAGAATCAAGTGGTAGATAGATCAGTCAAGTCTTAATTGAGTCCAATCTCAAAAGACGCTAAAAGGGAGGTTTTGCTGAGCAGATGCCCTGAAGGCTTACACTGAGGGCTGTTATTGGGTATCTGGGCATGATGGTGGTTCCTCTGTCTGTTACGCTCCTTGCTTGCCCTATTTCATCACCAAAGACATATCAGCAAATTCATTTCTTAATTTATCCTATAATAAATATTTTGTAATTTATTTTTGAATCCAATAACTGTATCACAAATTTTGAAGAACTGAAAAACCTGAAGGTTAAGCATGTTTCAATTTACAGGCCAGGTCAGGTCACACTGGAATTGAGAGAAATCAAAGACTTGGGTATTGCCACTTATTTTAGCCATGATGGTAACGAATGGAGGAACTCTGCTCTCTCCTCACTGCAGATGAACCTACCAGTACATTTGTTTTCATTGTCATGAAAATGCAGTGACCTCCAGATTCTCATTACAAATATATTATCAATCTTTTGGTGTGTTTTTTAAAGGGTTGCCATGATGAGTCTCCATTTCACCCAATGTTTCACAAGGTCTCCAAAGTCATACCTGCACACTTGGCCTCTTCCATTGCATCTCAGGTCAGTTCTTCCACAGTGGGCCTGTCCAGTCCAAGGAACAGGAGGGAGACACTTGAAGCTTCCACATAATTATCCTAACACCAAGTGCATTGGCACAAAGGAAGTCAACCCTTCATAGAGACCCTACTCTGTAACTTCTCTAGGCAATTGGCAGATCGACAGTTGCTGATGTCCTTTGCAAACCTTTCTTAATCTTTCAACAGGCTATGGAAACGTCTGTCCCCAAACGGCAGAAGGTCAGATCTTTTGTGTTGTTTTTGCTCTCTTTGGAATCCCCTTCAATCTCATCTGCTTGAACTATATTGGCTTTTTAGTCTCATCAACCTGTGAAAGATGTGCAGAGAAATTGTTTGCGAATGAAAAGAAGGTAATTCAGTTACTTTATCTGGAGATGATTTCTGATCTTACCAGTCACAAGACTGAGGTCGACATAGACTGCTGCTGCACTCAGGTCCTGTATGCAGGTTTCCTGTGGGCATCTGGTCAGCTTTCATGAGAACAGGATCCTCAACTAGATGGGCCCTTGCCTGATCCAGCAGGGATCTTCTATTATTTTGCACATACATATGCATATATGATTAGGAAGACAATAATAAATTAGACATGTGCATTGTGCCCTCTAAATAAGTGAGGAAGATTAACTCTTGCTCTGCCTTCAAATTGGAATGAGAGAAACCACCATAGAGCTCAACCACCATAAATTGTGACAGCAGGAAACTGTGCTCCAGATGAAGTCTAACTAGGGTGGAATTATTATTATTTATCTGTTAGTGCAGCCTAAAATCACAGTGCATGGCTGTAGGTCGAGAGAACTGAGCTCTGTTGCATCAAACCTGCCTTTTTTTTCTTTTCTTGCTTTATCTTTCAGAAATCAACGAGATACATTTCGCTGTTCGTGGTTATGGGGATTCTAGTATTTCTTGTTTTGCCAGCGTTCTTCTTTCAAAGGATGGAGGGCTGGAATTACAGTGAAGCTATCTATTATGCATTTATTACACTCAGCACCATTGGTTTTGGAGACTATTTAATAGGTAAGGCTTTCAAAATACCGGTACTTTCATATTGTGGGCTTAACTGGTTCGACAGATAATGTTAGGTCACTTGTGGCCTCAAGGTGCTGCTGGCAACCAATCTGTTGTACTGAAGAATATGAAAGCTCAGTTCAGGTTTCCAACAAAATGATGGCTTGCAATGATTACAATTTGGAACTCAAACCATATTTTAAATTTCTCAAGTACAGATGATCAAGGGTCTAGAAACCAAGCTTTATGAGGATTGGTTGAAGGAGCTTGGTATGTTTAGCCTGGAAAAGAAGAGTCTGAGAGGAGATATGATAGCCATCGTCAAATATCTCAAGGGCTGTCACATGGAATAGGGATCATGCTTGTTTTCTGTTACTCTGGAGAGGAGGACTCAAACCAATCTCTTCAAGTTACAAGAAAAGAGATGCTGACTGTGGGCATTGTGACACTAAGAGCTGTTCAGCAGCGGAACAAACTCCCATGAGAGGTGGTGGACTCTTTCCTTGAAGGATTTTAAGCAGAGGTTAGATGACCATCTGTCATGGATGCTTTCCTTAAGATTCAAGCATTGCAAGGTGTTGGGATAGATGCATCAAACATGAAAGAAAGAAAATGCTCACCAAGTTTTCCTGGACAGTGATTTTCCATAATTCTCTTAGCTAGCAAGTGCCACAACTGCTGCCTGGGACCAACAACTGGAAGAAACTGTTGCTGACAAATGCAGGATGAAAATAAACCAGAATATTTTTGATATAAATTGTTACGTTGGCTCCCAGTACGTTTCTGAGTGCTGGTGCTGACCTTTAAAGCCCTAAACGGCCTCAACCCTGTATTACATGAAGGAGACACTGAGGTCCAGCTCCAAGGACCTTCTGGCAGTTCCCTCCCTGCAAGAAGTTAGGTTACAGGGAACCAGGCAGAGGTTGATGGTGGCACCCTCCCTGTTGAATACCCTCCCATCAGATGTCAAGGAGATAAAAAAACTACATAACCTTTAGAAGACATCTGAAGGCAGCCCTGTATAGGGAAGTTCTTAGCGTTGTATGTTTTATAATGTATTGATATAAGCTGGAAGCCTCCTAGAGTGGATGGGGAAACCCAGTCAGATGGGTGTGGTACAAATAATAAAATTATAATTATTACAGTAATCCATAGTAATGTATGCAAGTGAGAGCTGGACCATAAAGAAGACTGATCGCCGAAGAATTGATGCTTTTGAATTATGGTGCTGGAGGAGACTCTTGAGAGTCCCATGGACTGCAAAAAGATCAAACTTATCCATCCTTAAAGAAATCAGTGCTCACTGGAAGGACAGATCCTGAAGTTGAGGCTCCAGTACTTTGGCCACCTCATGAGAAGAGAAGACTCCCTGGAAAAGACCCTGATGTTGGGAAAGATGGAGGGCACAAGGAGAAGGGGACGACAGAGGATGAGATGGTTGGACAGTGTTCTCGAAGCGACTAGCATGAGTTTGGCCAAACTGTGGGAGGCAGTGGAAGACAGGCGTGCCTGGCGTGCTCTGATCCATGGGGTCACGAAGAGTCAGAAACGACTGAACGACTGAACAACAACAGAATTATTATTATCAAGCAGGAAGTTATAGGATGTGCACAGATTGGAAATGTGGTAGTGCAACCACCCCAAAGCTTTTGCAGGCCAAAACAGCATCATGAGTCCAAACTATCATGAATAGGCAATAATAAGGACGTTGGCAGTTTCCTGTGTTTGTCTTCCCACAATTCAGTGGTAGAAATGTGAGGTTTGGATAAACTGGGTTGGTGGGTCCTTTAAATCACCTCCTGACACATTATTGTTGTTTTTCTCTGTGTCTCCAGGGATGAATCATGACCGGACCTATTTTGGGGGCTACATGCTGCTCGCAGCCATTTGGATCAGCATTGGTTTGGCTTGGATAACTGTGCTGTTTGAACTGGTATCTTTATTCCTGGCACCCGTGGAACCGAATGCAAGCTTACCAAAAGACAGTAGAGGGTAAAAATAACACTGCCCAAAAGGAGTCAGTCTGCTACATTTCCTCTGGAGGAGAATTTATCATTTCATTCAGGTGGAGACTGACATAAAAATTAGTTGCACTCAAGAATTTCAGTTGAGCCTTTTATAATTACATGCCATTTTGACATTCTGCTGATTCCTTAAAAACTCACTACTGTAGTTGCTCTTTAAGTTATGCAGTTCCGAATAAACTGTGAAATAGCCAGGTATTCTGCAACTAAGAGAGGGTTGGTGGGTCTTACTGGGAATCTCAAAACTGGAATGTGTGCAGAGGAAAGCAACCAAGATGATCAAGGGTCTGGAAACCAAGCCTTATGAGGAGTGGTTGAAGGAGTTGGGTATTTTTATTCTGGAAAAGAGGGGAATGAGGGATATGTGAGAGCCATCTTCAAATATCTCAAGGGCTGTCACATGGAAGAGGGAGCATGCTTGCTTTCTCCTGCTCTGGAGGGGAGGACTCAAACCAATGGCCTCAAGTCACAAGAAAGGAGATTCCAACTAAACATCAAGAATAACTTTCTGGGTGGGGGAAAGCTGTTCAGCAGTGGAACGGTCTCCTTCGGAAGGTGGTGGACTCTCCTTCCTTGGAGGTTTTTCAGCAGAGGTTGGATGGCCGTCTGTCATGGATGCTTTAGTTAAGATTCAAGCATTGCAAGGGGGTTGGGCTAGATGACCCTCGGGACCCTTTACAACTCTACAGTTCTATGATTCCATGATTCTAATGGGCATTTTCGTCCAACATCAGGAGAGGCAAAGAGTCCCCGCGTATAGTGGGAGGGAGGTGGTGGAATTTTCTGGCTTGAAGACCACATTGGTTTCTCCCTTCCAGGGGACACTGCACACCCTTGCATGTGTGAATGCCTACATGCGCACATACACAGGCAGACATGCACAGAGACATAGAGCCCCACCCCGCCAGAGCAGTGAAGACCAGCTGAGGTGGCAGCTGCACCCCTACTCATCCAAAGATTGATGGGGACGCAAACTGCCCCCTCCCAGGACATCCCATCAGGGCGCTGAACCTCACCCACTATTTATATATATGTGCCATCGCCAAAAACAGTGGAGGGTTCTGAAGGGCTAGAAAATCATTGTCTGGGGGCCAGATCAAGCTCCCAAACTGGGAGTTGGCTACCCCTGAAGTATAAGTGCCCCTGAAATATGGGATTGCAGGAGAGAGCTCTTGGAATGTTTTGAGAGGAAAGAATGTCCTGAGGTACTGCCAAGTGAAGTGTGCATGGATGCATCTCTGGGGAGAAGGCATTTCTGCTTTTGCTTGTGTGAGTTTCCCCGTTCCAGTTGCATAGACTGTCCAACTGCAACCAGAAAGAAAAACCACTTCTGCATATTGCCTACCTTTTCCACCCCACTCTTTTCCACCCCTGAATTCGCAGCCTTTTTAGGGTCATAGTATAATCGAAGCGATTATACTATGATCGCCGAAGAATTGATGCTTTTGAATTGTGGTGCTGGAGGAGACTCTTGAGAGTCCCATGGACTGCAAAAAGATCAAACTTATCCATCCTTAAAGAAATCAGCCCTGAGTGCTCACTGGAAGGACAGATCCTGAAGTTGAGGCTCCAGTACTTTGGCCACCTCATGAGAAGAGAAGACTCCCTGGAAAAGACCCTGATGTTGGGAAAGATGGAGGGCACAAGGAGAAGGGGACGACAGAGGATGAGATGGTTGGACAGTGTTCTCGAAGCTACTAACATGAGTTTGGCCAAACTGCGGGAGGCAGTGGAGGATAGGGGTGCCTGGCGTGCTCTGGTCCATGGGGTCACGAAGAGTCGGACACAACTGAACGACTGAACAACAATAATCGGAGCGAAGTTGAAAATGAGGAGGGCAGCCAAGGTCTCTTGGAGAGGTGTACCCAGGATCAAAACTGGGGGGGGGGGGGAGCCATGGTTGTTCAGGTTGTGACATTTCAGCACTGAAAGGGCGAATGAAACTAATGAAACAACAACTGCTGCAAGATTATATAGAAAGGCGCAGCATAGATTTTGGTAACAGGTGACAGCAATCTGCAGCTGTAAGGTTTTTTCCTTTGGATGAGACTCCCTGTGCTATTATGTCCCAAAATTTTCTAACTGCGAGACGATAGAAAATTTTGGGACATAATAGCACAGGGAGTCTCATCCAAAGGAAAAATTGTAAACAACAGTATCTCATCTGATGTGTGGTCTCAACACTTTTCCCAGTTATACACACCCTCAAATACTGCTAATTCGAGTCCGTCCCTCCCATTGAAGAATGATCATCTAGCTAGTTGGGATCCTGTTACGGAATCAGAGTGCCTACAGCTAATTAAAACATTAAAAAATGGCAAAGCTCCTGGTGAGGATATGATCCCCCCTGAGGTATTTAAATCAAATGCCCAATGGTGGGCCATCTTTTTGGCCAAACTTTTTACGGCAATAAACAACACATGTAAAATTCCAGCAAACTGGAAACTAAGTGTGGTAGCCCCTATCTACAAGAAGGGAGATATTCAAGATCCAGCAAACTACCGCCCTGTAAGCCTTCTGGACATCGCATACAAACTTTATACCCGGTACTTATTAAACAAGTTGGTAGACTGGGCGGACCACACTAACCTGTTCAACCAGGAACAGGCAGGATTTAGAAAGGGCCACAATACGATAGGTCACTGTATGGTACTACAGACCCTGGTAGCTAAATATTCAAAAGCGTATAAGAGCAGACTCTTTGTGGCCTTCGTAGACTTGACATCTGCCTTTGACTCAATCTGTAGAGATAGACTATGGAAAAAATTATATGAAACGGACATTGACAGACGACTTTTAAAAATTCTCAGAGAGTTACACACAGATACTACAGTTAAAATCAGAACTGGGCCATCGGGAACTCTTACGGACCCACTGCCATTGGGGAAAGGGGTCAAACAGGGATGCCTGCTAGCCCCATTTCTTTTTAACTTTTATATAAACGACATTGTCCAGTACATGGCAAAGTACAAGTCATCGGCTCCAGCCCTTGAAGGCAAACGTCTGAATATATTGTTATATGCCGATGACATGGCTTTAATGGCACTCACCCGAAGAGGCTTACGCAGCATGTTGGAGGGGATCGCAGCCTACTGTTCTCATAACTCACTAAAGATAAACTACGACAAAACAAAAATTGTGGTGTTCACTAGAGCTCGCCACACTTTTAGATGGTCTTTAGACGAACATGTAATTGAACAGTGCCCTTTTTAAAAATATCTGGGTGTTACATTCCAGGCTACATCTAGTTGGCTAGCCCACTTTAAGGCTGTAACCCTCCTAACACGAAGAACAATTGGTGTCCTGCTTAGTTTCTTCCATACCCGGGGAGGACAATTGGTGATCCCGGCATTAAGAGCTTTTGTTGGGAAAGCTATTCCCCAGATGTTATATGGGGTAGAACTCTGGGGGTGGAACCAGAGGCTGTTGGAACGGCTTGAAATTTTGCAAAATTATTATCTCAAGAGGATTCTAGGCCTTCCTCAAGGAACCCCGGCAGCTTTCTTGAGGGTGGAGGTTGGATTACCTTCTGTGTCTGCAAGGGCCCACTTAAGATTCCCACGATTTTACATCAACCTTGCAAACACTTCGAACACCTTATTGGCCAAACAAGCCTTTGTATCTCTTCAAAAGAACACCACTTGGCGTCAAAACCTATCTGAGATCCTGGTTAGATACACCCTACCGGAGTTTAATACTCTCAAACTGTGGAGCCCGGACAAAGTTCGGGAATGGATCCTGGAGAGAGACGCCCTGTTAGACATCACAAAAATACAGAACCCAGGGTCCTCCCACTGGTTTCCCCGACTGAAAACAGTCAAAACCTGCGCCAATTACTTGGCGAATATCACCGATCCCACCCTTCGGAGAGCTTTCACCATGGCCCGTTTTCAAACTATTCCTACGGCCTATCTGTCAGGCAGATTTGCAAAAATCCCGGTAGAGCACCGTATATGTCCTTGTCACATGAGAACCAAAGAGGATCTCACACATTACATGTTGTATTGTCCCATCTATTCGGCCTTCAGGGATGCGATGTTACAAACTATTCCCAAATCAATAGTCAACTCTGAGGACCAAGTAAAGTTTTTGCTGGTGGACGCTGACCCATGGATTTCCCACGTGGTAGCGGTCTTTGTGGTGAAGGCTATGAAAACTAGGGTATGGTTCCTGGATGAAGTGGTGAGGTCCCTCCCATTGCTCTCCTAACCTGTTGTTGAATCTTCTTTCCTGAATGGTGGGGGGTTGGGGGGGTTGGGTAGTCTCCTTTGCTGGGACAGCGCAGCATGAATTATAACTTATTTTAATAATTTTATTGTTTATCTTTTTAACAATGTTTTATGGTATTTTGTGCCGGCCAAATGACCAGGAAAAACTGTCTGCGGACGAAACATCAGCTCTCTCGGCCAGTAAAGCGAGATGAGTGCCGCAACCCCAGAGTCGGTCGTGACTGGACTTAACTGTCAGGGGTCCTTTACCTTTATGGGCAAGAGGGAAGTTCCCTTGCATTGTTAATAGCCCCTATTGTACTCTTGATAGCTGTAGGTCAGTTGATTTGCGTAAGCCAACACAGGAATTCCCTGTCTGGAACAGCTCTGCAGTTTATGTTGTAATCCATATCCCAATTAATCAAAATCCTAGCATTTATTCATTCCGAGGGTTTAAGAATAGCATTAGCTTTACTGCTGCATCACACTATTGACTCATGTTCAGCCTGTGGTCCACCAAAACCAATAGATCCTTTCTGAATGTACTGCTAGTAAGCCAGGTGTCCCCCATCCTATATTTGTGCCTCTTGGTCCTCCTTCTTAAGTGCAGAATCTAAAATTTGTTCTTATTGAAATCAATTTTGTTAGCTTTGGGCTCAGTGTAGGGTTGTAAAAAAGAGGAAACTTTTCTCAACTTTCAACTTTTAACTATGGATCGCTATGACGACATTGCCCATGAAACAGAGGACAAATGGCTACCCTAAATTCTGATTCTTTCTGTTGCAGTATTAGCTGCCCTCCCAGTTTGGTGCCACCTGCAAATCTGATGAGTATTCCCATTGCTTGACGTAACAATAGATCAGGTTTGCTCCCTGTACATTTCTAAAATATCGTGGGCTGATCTTCCTACCAGTCTCTCAGACCTGGTGGCTGTCAGCAGCCCAGCAGGTACAGAGGGGGTGACCTCACAGAGGAACAAGTAAGCAAAAGAGGGTAATGTACCCATGACTTCATAGAGCCCATGGGAGGGTGCCAAACCCAGTGAAAGGGAACCACTGAGACTCTCCCTTCAGATACTGGGAGTTGAAGAAGTGGATCATTTAAGAGGTTTTGGGATCGAAGGACCCTGTCAGGGTGAGTGAGGAGCCAAGCAAAGACCTCTCCCCTCCTTTCAGTTCCCTCCTCCAAATGACCCCTGGGCTGGTTATGGATGTTGGAAAACACACTAGCTCCACCATGACAAAGTCTACTGGTTTTCTTCCTCCATGTTTCCCAATGAACTGTATTTCTTAAGAAACAAAGCAAAACCTGGAAAGGAAAATTTCATTTTGACATTCAGTGTTCCTAACACTCTGAGCGAATTTCCCGACAAGTCATTGAAGCAATCCTCTTTTTTCACAGTCAATATAATCTTTTATTTTAGACACCAATACAACATGAAACACATTTTCCAAAATACTCATTTTTTCTAGTTACAGGTAGGTAGCTGTGTTGGTATAGTTATAGTTGCTCTTGTCTGCTTCTTCCTTTGCTCTCATTCCCACACAGGACGACATGCGTGTCAGCAGGGCACAGGGCATACTACTGCTGGCTGGCTACATGACTTACGTGGTGATGGGTTCCTTCGTCTTCGAGATTCTGGAGAACGATCACCACAGATTTGTAAAAGATGAAATTTATCGCCTGAAAGAGGATTTTTTTAAGAACTACACCAATCTCAGCCCAGAAGAGGTGGAGTATTTCATAGTGGTAAGGCATTACTTCAGCAAGACTGAAAGGGTAGACCATGGCATGACACCAGACATTGAGAGGTCCGGAAGTATATATGGGGGGGAATACTGTTTAGGAGGTGGGAATCAAGGTGAGGACAGAATCAGTGGCCAGCATAAAGCCATAAGGACTTACCCTTCCTTCTGCATGTGAAATTTTATCCCCATGGAGGATTAGGCAGATTGATGGAGGGTAAGACAACAAATGGCTACTAGCCATTATGGCTGTGTTCTGCCAACACTGTTGGAGGCAGCATGGGCTTATCCACACTGAGCTTTCCTCCACTCTTTCCAGGCATGGCAATGATTTAAAGTTCCATGTCTGAGCACCATTTCGTTGCTCTGGGGCTTTCTTCGTGAAAATCAGCTTGTTAATGGCAATCCATTGCAAACCCAAATTGATGTTTGCTCTGATTCAGCTATAAAGAGCAGGTGTTTGTTAGTATTTGTACTGTATTCTTTGGGAAACATATTTTGCAAAGAATAAATTAGGGAAAAGGAGAACATACATCATGTAGCAGCTGCAAAAGAGGTGACTCCAATTAAGGTCACAGAAAAGCTGAATCATTGCCACGGAAAACCCAAATTTACGTTTCCAATTCAGCTGTAAAGAGCGGGTTTTTGTTAATACTTGTACATTCGAACCTTGGTTGTGGAACTTCATCTGTTTTGGTAGTCTGTTGACTCCCGAAACGGTTAGAAAACAAAGGTGTGGTTTCCAATTGGCTTGATATTTAAACAATGCAGCTTGTTATACGGTTGCCATCAGTGCTATTTTTCTAGGAAAAGAAGTGCCGGAAGTTCCCGGAACTCACCATGAACACTTCCCTCCTTCTCCTCTAATGGCAAAAGCGCCTACTTGATAGGTGGTGGAACTGAGTTCCAGAGAGTTCCAGTTGAAAAAAAGTGCTTGTTGCTATCCTGAGAAGTCAAGACTCGTCTTCAAGTTTTGTGTAAGGAGTCTACTTTATCACTAAACTTTGAGAGTGAAGCCGCTGCATCACTCTCAACAACTCAAACATAGACCACAGTTTTCACTGGGAAAGCTTGGTGCAAACCACAACAAGTACCCCTTGGAGTGTGGGCCTTTGCCTGGAAAGAGTGGAGAAAAAGTTAAGTGTGCATAAGTCCTATGCCTACTGGTTACTGGGGGTGACAAGTGAGGGGAGGGCTGTTGTGCTCAGGTCTTGTTTGTGGGCTTCCTATTAGCATTGGGGTGGCCACTGGGGGAAGAATGTACTGGACTGATCCAGAAGGACTTCCTTTTTAAATTCATTGTGATTTGGTTGGCGGTATCTGGTGATAATAAGAGGAGGGGCTATTCTTATTGTTGGAATATTCAAATTGAATCTTGCCTTCAATTGCAGAAAGTGGTAACCGCTGTTGAGATGGGAATAGATCCAGTAGGAAGCCATCCTCATGACAAACAAGGCAGCTGGGATTTCACTAATTCTTTCTTCTTTGTGGGCACTATGTTAGCCACAGTAGGTACTGTCATTTGGTTCTGGCTTCTCCCCGAATATAATATGCAGGGCATTCTGTTCAGTGTGAACGTTCTAGTTAACGTCGCAGCGTCGCAGAGTCATGAGATGCAAAAGTCCTTCATGACCACTGGCATTCTTGCTGCGACACACACTAAGTCCAGCACACTTCCGCAGTGCGTTTAAAAGTCTTTTTCCCTTTCTTCTTCAAAGCAGAGTTTCAAAGCGGAAAGCGAAAGCAGTAGCTAGTATCTGTATTTAGCTCTGGCAATTAATCACAACAAACTTCAGCTCATTAAAAAGGAAGATTTATTGTTAAGGGCTCCCAGCCAGGAGAGAACACTCCCATCTTGCCTGGAAGCCGAAGACAGACTGATTTACAACCTGATACACATCATGTTACACAGAGACTCATACATAATACCCGGATGTTATGCAGCATCATCTGTGATGCAGGATGCACTGCTGAGCTTTTATTAACCCTGAAAGCTCACACACTCTCACACATTCAACTTCTTTCGCTTAGATAAATTGTGTTAAGCTGCAGGCTTTGCTTTTGCTCCTTCATCATTCTTCACATCTCATTTTTGTCTTCCCCTTTCTGGCCAAATAAATAGTTCATTAATTATATGCGCAACAAGACCATTCCCTGATTAGTTATTTATTCCCCACCCTTCTGGGGCCAGCCCATTATTAATACTACCCTGTGGAAAGCAGTTGAGCTAGGAAACGAGTTCAAATTCCACCAGCTGCAACTGACAACATGCCAGTCTCCCAATGCAGATCTGTCTCTTTCAGCACAACCCTATGCATTCGGTGGGACTTGCTCCCCAATATATTTGTATAGGATTGCAACTTCCTTCCAGTAAGCTGCACAATACACAAGAAACCACACACCCCTTTGGTCTGGATGAATGCCTTCAATGCAGAAAACCATGCACTGAATGAGTGGAAGAACCTTCCCTTTTAGCACTGTTTAATCCAGAGCTTTCAAAACGTTTCATGTTGGTGACACACTTTTTATACATGCATCAATTTCTGACACGGTAATTCAGTTTTACTAGCAAACTGGTGGTTAAACTAACCGCTTTCCAGTATTTGCATGACACACCTGCACAATGCAGCCGACACACTAACGTGTCGCGACACACAGTTTGGAAAGCTCTAGTGAAGCTTTCTGGTGTGAAGCAGAAACGGTTGATTCAAGTGTGCTAGGGATAAAATAATCTGTACTTTGAGTTCAGGCCATAAAGCTGCAGCTTCTGAGACACAAGAAAAGGGCTGATCTGTTTCTCAGCCTTTGACGTATCCCAGGAGGCTTCATTTCTTGGCTCCGTCCACTTGTGAATTTTGATCAATAGATAATATTAGTTTTCTAATTGGTTCTCTGATTATTCCTGGAGCTTGGCAAAATCTTCATAGGATCTCGGCTGAAAACAACTCGGTCTGGTCCTTACAGATGCACGGAGCATGCTGCTTTTTATTGAAACTTTTCAACATACAATGCAATAAAAACCAAACTAATATAAAGCAAAAGAAAAGAGGAAACACACACACACACACACAGAGAGAGAGAGAGAGAGAGAGAGAGAGGAAGAGAGAGGGAGAGGGAAATCAAATTCTAAGAGTATTCTTAAAGTCCTTAGAGACTTGGGAATTGCAACTGATTTTAGCCATGGTGGTGATGAATGAACTCTCTCCTCACTGCAGGGCTATTATGGGGTATCTGGGCACGATGGTGGTTCCTCTATCTAAGATGCTCCTTGCATGCCCAATTTCATCACCAAAGACATATCAAATACATTTCTAAATTTATCCCATCCCAAATAAATGAGTATTTTGTAATTCATTTTTTAATCCAATAACTGTATCACAAATTTTGAAGAACTGGAAAATCTGAAGGTAATTGGCAGATCGACAGTTGCTGACGTCCTTTTCAACCCTTTCTTAATCTTTCAACAGGCTATGGATACCTCTGTCCCCGAACGAAAGAAGGCCAGATCTTTTGTGTTATTTTTGCTCTCTTTGGAATCCCCTTCTACCTCATCTGCTTGAACCATATTGGCTTTTTAGTCTCAGGAATCTTCAAATACTGCACAGAGAAAGTGTATGGGAAAGAAAGAAAGGTAATTCAGTTACTTTATCTAGAGATGATTTCTAATCTTATCAGTCACAAGACTAAGGCCGACATAGACTGTTGCTGCACTCAGGTCCAGTGCGGTGTAGTGGTTAAGAGCGGTAGTCTCGTAATCTGGTGAACCGGGTTCGCGTCTCCGCTCCTCCACATACAGCTGCTGGGTGACCTTGGGCTAGTCACACTTCTTTGAAGTCTCTCAGCCCCACTCACCTCACAGAGTGTTTGTTGTGGGGGAGGAAGGGAAAGGAGAATGTTAGCCGCTTTGAGACTCCTTCGGGTAGTGATAAAGCGGGATATCAAATCCAAACTTCTTCTTCTTCTTCTTCCTGTGGGCATCTGGTCACCTTCGATGAGAACAGGCTCCTTAACTAGATGGGCCCTTGCCTGATCCAACAGATCTCTTCATTTATCTATTATATTTTACAGCGGGAGGCCCCATTAGCTAAAGTGGTACATCAGCTTAAGAACAGTTTGGGTTAAGAACGGACCTCCAGAATGCATTAAGATTGTATCCCGAGGTACCACTGTATAATTAGCTGCTTCTATATTAGGAGGAAGACAAGAATAAATCAGACATGTGCATTATGCCCTCTAAATAATTGAGGAAGACAAATTCGAGCTCTGCCTTCAAAAAGGAATGAGAGAAACTCCCCAAATTACTTGTTTCAAGAAGCACAGATTTTTGCCTTTAGTGAATAGGGCTCTGGGATAAATTGGCAAAATATGTTTTCTCAAATTCATGGAATTTATTGTTCTAAATTCTCCAAAATCTTTGTGGGTGTGAGGGTGTATGCAACAATGTACAACTGAACAAAAATTGAATCATCACCATTTTTTCAATGTTTAGAAAATCAAGTTTGCCAAGTTAACCCGGCATTACAACAGACCAATGCATGTGAATGTAGAACTGGGTATTGTGCTCCAGATGAAGTCTAACTGGGGTGGAATTATTGTTATTTATCTGTTAATGCAGCCTAAAATCCCTGTGCATGGCTGGAAGCCAAGAAAACTGAGCTCTGTTGTATAAAACCTGCCTTTTTCTTTTCTTTTTCTTTTTGCTTCCTTTCAGAAATCAGCAAGATACATTTTTGTGTTTGTGGTTCTGGGACTTATAATGTTTCTTATTTTGCCATCGTTCCTCTTTCAATGGATGGAAGGCTGGACTTATCACGAGGCTGTCTATTTTACATTTATTACACTCAGCACCATTGGTTTTGGAGACTATATAATAGGTAAGGCTTTCAAAATACTTTCATATTGTGGGCTTAACTGGTTGTACAGATAAAGCTAAGTCATTTGTGGCCTCAAGGTACTGGTGGCAAGCAATCTGTTCTACTGAAGAATATGAAAGCTCAGTTGAGGTTTCATCCAAAATGATGACTTGCAATTATTATAATTTGGAACCCAAACCATGTGGAGCTTCATGCTCCAGCACCGGGGGCAGAGAGCAGGCAGGGGGAGGGCTGGCATGTGTCCTGGGAGCAGGGTAACCACCTGCAGGGGCAGGGAGCCCAACGAGGGAGGGGGGCAGCCATGATGGAACCCCACTGGCCCCCTCTTCCTCCAAGTATCCCTATTTTCCAGACCCTCCAAGTATCCCTATTTTCCAGACCCTCCAAATACAGACCCTCCAAGTATCCCTATTTTCCAAGAACAGCTCCAGATTTAGAGGAGCTATCCCAAAGAGTACTCATTAATGGTTCCTCGACATCCTGGGAAAAAGTGACAAGTAGGGTACCATCAGGTTCTGTTCTGGGCCTGTTGTTGTTCAACTTCTTTATAAATGCTTCGAAGAATGAATTGAGGGGATGCTTCTCAAATGTACAGATGACACTGAACTTGGAGGGGTAGCTAATGCCACAGAAGGACAGAATCACAATTCAAAATGACCTTAACAGATGGGAGAACTGGGCACAAGCTAACAAAATGCATTTCAAAAGGGACAAATGTCAGGTTCTGCACTTAGTCAGGAAGAACCAGCTGCACAAATATAGGATGGGGGACACCTGGCTTACTATCAGTACATGTGAAAAGGATCTAGGGGTCTTGGTGGACCGCAGTCTTAACATTAGTCAACATGAGAACTTGAGTTCTCTCCTGCTCTTGAAGGTAGGACTCAAACCAATGGCTTCAAGTTACAAGAAAGGAGATTCTGACCAAACATTCATTAAAAAATTCTGACAGAGCGGTTCAGCAGAGGCATAGACTCCCATGAGAGGTGGTGGACTCTCTTTCCTTGGGATATTATAAGCAGAGGTTGGATGGCCATCTCTCACGGACGCTTCAGCTGAGATTCCTGCATTGCAGAGAGTTGGGCTGGATGCATCAAACATGAAAGAAAAGAAAATGCTCAGTACATTTTCCTGGACAGTGATTTTGCATTATTCTCTTGGCTAGCAACTCCACCCCCATTTTTCAGCCTGGACAGATGCATCAAACATGAAAGAAAAGAAAATGCTCAGTACATTTTCCTGGACAGTGATTTTGCATTATTCTCTTGGCTAGCAACTGCAACTCCACCCCCATTTTTCAGCCTGGACACTGAGGTCCACCTCTGAGGGCCTTCTGGCTGGTCCCTCACTGCAAAAAGTGAGGTTACAGAGAAACTGGCATAGGGCCTTCTGGGTGGTGGCACCCTCCCTATGGCACACCCTCTCATCAGATGTCAAGGAGATAAAGAACTATACAACCTTTAGAAGACATCTGAAGGTAGCCCTGTATAGGGAAGTTCTTAGCGTTGTACGTTTTATAATGTTTTGATATATGCTGGAAGCCTCCCAGAGTGGCTGGGGAAACCCAGTCAGATGGGTGGGGTACAAATAAAATTATTATTATTATTATTATTATTATTATTATTAGCAGGAAGTTACAGGATGTGCCCTGATTGGAAATTTGGTAGTGCAACCACACCAAAGTCTTTACAGGCTCAAACATCATCATGAGCCCAAACCGTCACGAATAGGACATTGGCAATTCCCACAATTCAATGGTAGAAATGTGTTTTAAATGTATGGTGTGAATGTGAGCTAACGAGATCTAGATAAACTGGGTTGGGGGGTCCTTTAAATCACCTCCTCACACATTCTTGTTGCTTCTCTGTGTCTCCAGGGAGGAAGCATGACAGGACATATATTCCGGGATACCGGACGATCGCATCCATTTGGATTGTCATGGGTCTGGCCTGGATAACTGTGTTGTTTGAACTGGTATCGACATTACTGGCACCTGCGGATCGAAATGCAAGCTCACAAAAAGACAGTAGAGGGCAGAACTGACACTGGCCCGAAGGAGTCAGTCTGCTACATTCGCACTGGAAGAGAATTTATCATTGCACTCTGATGGAGACGGGCATAAAAAATAGTTGCACTCAAGAAACTCCGCTGAGCTTTTTATAATTATATGTCATGGTGATATTCAACTGATTCCTTAAAAACTGGCTAGCTGGTCTATAAGTTAAAGTAATTCCTAATAAACTGTGAAATGGCTGGGTTTTCATGCATTGGTTTATAATGCCTCTTCATTACAGGATATGTATTGTGCTTTGATAATTTTTTAGCAACAAAGAGAGAAAGGGAGGGTCTTACTTGGAATCTCAAAACTGGAATGTGTGCAGAGGAGAGCAACCAAGATGATCAAGGGTCTGGAAACCAAGCCTTATGAGGAGTGGTTGAAGGAGCTGGGTATTTTTATTCTGGAAAAGAGGGGACTGAGGGATATATGAGAGCCATCTTCAAATATCTCAAGGGCTGTCACATGGAAGAGGGAGCATGCTTTCTTTCTCCTCCTCTGGACGGAAGGACTCAAACCAATGGCTTCAAGTCACAAGAAAGGAGATTCCAACTAAACATCGAGAATAACTTTCTGACAGAAAAGCTGTTCCGCAGTGGAACGGTCTCCTTCGGAAGGTGGTGGACTCTCCTTCCTTGGAGGTTTTTCAGCAGAGGTTGGATGGCCATCTGTCATGGATGCTTTAGTTGAGATTCCTGCATTGCAGGGGGTTGGGCTAGATGACCCTCGGAACCCTTTCCAACTCTGCAGTTCTACGATTCCATGATTCTAATAGGCATTTTCATCCAACGTCAGGAGAGGCAAAGAGTCCCCGCATATGGTGGGAGGGAGGTGGTGGAATTTTCTGGCTTGAAGACCACATTGGTTTCCCCTTCCAGTGGGCACTGCACACCCTTGCATGTGTGAATGCCCACGTGCACACACACACAGTCAGACACACAGAGAGACATAACCCCCCGACCAGAGCAGTGAGGTGGAGGTGGCAGCTGCATCCCTACTCATTAAAAGATAGATGGGGGTACAAACTGCCCCCTCCCAAGACATCTCATATTGCGCTGAGCCTCACCCACTATTTATATATACATGCCATCGCCAAAAACAGTGGAGGGTTCTGAAGGGCTAGAAAATCATTGTCTGGGGGCCAGATCAAGCTCCCAAACTGGGAGTTGGCCATGCCTGAAGTATAACCGCCTCTGAAATATGGGATTGCAGGAGAAAGCTCTTGGAATGTTTTGAGAGGAAAGAATGTCCTGAGGTACTGCCAAGTGAAGTTTGCATGAATACATCTCTGGGGAGAAGGCATCTGTCCTTTTGTTTGGGTCACTTTCCCTGTTCCAGTTCCAGTTGCATAGACTGTCCAGCCACAACCAGAAGGAAAAACCCCTTCTGCATATGCCTACCTTTTCCACCCCACTCTTTTTCATCCCTGAACTCACAGCCCTTTTAGGGTCATAGTAATGAGGAGGACAGAAGGATGTTCTTCTCATTATAGGGGATTGGAATGCTAAAGTAGGGAGTCAAGAGATAAAAGGAACAACTGGCAAGTTTGGCCTTGGAGATCAAAATGAAGCAGGGCAAAGGCTAATAGAGTTCTGTCAAGAGAACAAGCTGGTCATCACAAACACTCTTTTCCAACAACACAAGAGACGACTCTACACATGGACATCACCAGATGGGCAACATCGAAATCAGATTGATTATATTCTCTGCAGCCAAAGATGGAGAAGCTCTATACACTCAGCAAAAACAAGACCTGGAGCTGACTGTGGCTCAGATCATCAGCTTCTTATAGCAAAATTCCAGCTTAAACTGAAGAAAGTAGGAAAAACCACTGGGCCAGTAAGATTCAATCTAAATCAAATTCCTTATGAATACACAGTTGAAGTGAAGAACAGGTTCAAGGATTTAGATTTGGTGGATAGAGTACCTGAAGAACTGTGGATGGAGGCTCGTAACATTATACAGGAGACAGCAACGAAAACCATCCCAATGAAAAAGAAATGCAAGAAAGCAAAGTGGCTGTCCAATGAGGCCTTACAAATAGCGGGGGAGAGAAGACAAGCAAAATGCGAAGGAGATCGTGAAAGATACAGGAAATTGAATGCAGATTTCCAAAGAATAGCAAGGAGAGACAAGAGGGCCTTTCTAAACGAGCAATGCAAAGAAATAGAGGAAAATAACAGAATGGGAAAAACCAGAGATCTGTTCAAGAAAATTGGAGATATGAAAGGAACATTTCGTACAAAGATTACCATAATAAAGGACAAAAGTGGAAAGGACCTAACAGAAGCAGAAGACATCAAGAAGAGGTGGCAAGAATACACAGAGGAATTATACCAGAAAGATATGGAGGTCTCATACACCCCAGGTAGTGTGGTTGCTGACCTTGAGCCAGACATCCTGGAGAGTGAAGTCAAATGGGCCTTAGAAAGCCTTGCTAACAACAAGGCCAGTGGAAGTGATGATATTCCAGCTGAACTATTTAAAATTTTAAAAGAGGATGCTGTTAAGGTGCTACACTCAATATGCCAGCAAGTTTGGAAAACTCAGCAGTGGCCAGAGGATTGGAGAAGATCAGTCTACATCCCAATCCCAAAGAAGGGCAGTGCCAAAGAATGCTCCAACTACCGCACAATTGCACTCATCTCACACGCTAGCAAGGTTATGCTTAAAATTCTACAAGGCAGGCTTAAGCAGTATGTGGACCGAGAACTCCCAGAAGTGCAAGCTGGATTTCGAAGGGGCAGAGGAACCAGAGACCAAATTGCAAACATGCGCTGGATTATGGAGAAAGCCAGAGAGTTCCAGAAAAACATCTACTTCTGCTTCATTGACTATGCAAAAGCATTTGACTGTGTCGACCACAGCAAACTATGGCAAGTTCTTAAAGAAATGGGAGTGCCGGATCACCTCATTTGTCTCCTGAGAAATCTCTATGTGGGACAAGAAGCTACAGTTAGAACTGGATATGGAACAACTGATTGGTTCAAAATTGGGAAAGGAGTACGACAAGGCTGTATATTGTCTCCCTGCTTATTTAACTTATATGCAGAATTCATCATGCGAAAGGCTGGACTGGATGAATCCCAACCGGAATTAAGATTGCCGGAAAAAATATCAACAACCTCAGATATGCTGATGATACTACCTTGATGGCAGAAAGTGAGGAAGAATTAAAGAACCTTTTAATGAGGGTGAAAGAAGAGAGCGCAAAATATGGTCTGAAGCTCAACATAAAAAAACTAAGATCATGGCCACTGGTCCCATCACCTCCTGGCAAATAGAAGGGGAAGAAATGGAGGCAGTGAGAGATTTTACTTTCTTGGGTTCCATGATCACTGCAGATGGTGACAGCAGTCACGAAATTAGAAGACGCCTGCTTCTTGGGAGAAAAGCAATGACAAACCTAGACAGCATCTTAAAAAGCAAAGACATCACCTTGCCGACAAAGGTCCGTATAGTTAAAGCTATGGTTTTCCCAGTAGTAATGTACGGAAGTGAGAGCTGGACCATAAAGAAGGCTGATCGCCGAAGAATTGATGCTTTTGAATTATGGTGCTGGAGGAGACTCTTGAGAGTCCCATGGACTGCAAGAAGATCAAACCTATCCATTCTCAAAGAAATCAGCCCTGAGTGCTCACTAGAAGGACAGATCCTGAAGTTGAGGCTCCAGTACTTTGGCCACCTCATGAGAAGAGAAGACTCCCTAGAAAAGACCCTGATGTTGGGAAAGATGGAGGGCACAAGGAGAAGGGGACGACAGAGGATGAGATGGTTGGACAGTGTTCTCGAAGCTACTAACATGAGTTTGGCCAAACTGCGAGAGGCAGTGAAGGATAGGCGTGCCTGGCGTGCTCTGGTCCATGGGGTCACGAAGAGTCGGACACGACTGAACGACTGAACAACAACAACAACAACAATGAGGAGGACAGCCAAGGTCTCTTGGCCCTTGCTTTGGACAAGGAGTGGGGAATTCTGAATGCTTAAGACCTCAGGCCTCCACTAGAAGACAAAGAAAAAAGGAGATGAAACACACCATAAGGAAGATAATCTAAATATAGCTTTGCTAGGGAGATATGCGCATACAGTATATGTGCACAGGTGACAGTGACACACGCATTGTGCAGAAACAGAAGATGCCCCAAATAAAGGCAATTTAATTGCATGCACACAATCTCACAACTCCCCTTGTGATGTGACCAGAATGGCCAGGAGAGAAAGGCTTGGCGAAGTTGGACTTTGATTTGAAAGTGGCACCAAATATAATTTCTATAATACCCAGAGAAACACACAACAAAAACATTCTATTAAGGCTACAATATTTTGCAGATGGAAGCCACTGTGGATACTGCATTAAATTGTTTCTTCTTTTTCCCCTTGAAAAAAAATTATTATTTTTTGGGTCGGGGTGTGTGTTCTAATTTATTTATCCGGATAGGGAGAGATTTCATCTCAACCAATGCTGAGTTTGAACCATATTCTGTTTCAACAATATTCAAAGAACACTGGCCGACAATATAGAGGCTGGCCCACAGTTTTGCCATTTTGGCATAGTGCATTAGTTTGATTTGCCACTCCTCTCTGGTAGGGACTTTGTCTTCTTCCATCTCTGGGCAAGTAACATCCGGGCGGCTGTTGCTCCATACATAAAAAGTATTTTCCTTTACTTTGGGATGTCAGTACCTGTAATTCCTAATAGAAAAGCTTTTGGATTCTTAACAAAAGTTTTTTTAAGCATTTTAAAAATTCCATTATATATCATTTCCCAGAAAGCTTTCATTACCTTACAAGTCCACCACATATGATAAAAGGCACCTTCTTTTCCTTGGCATTTCCAGCAGGTATTTGCCCATTTTATGATTACTGACTTTACCTGTTCATCTTTTGTATGCCATGCTAAAAGCAAGCTATAAATTCTGGACAATAATTTAACATTATTTTCTAACAGATCTTTTAAAAATCTTGATATTTCACGAATAAAACCTTTTTTTTGTCTGACTTAAAGATAACAACAACAACAACAACAACAACAACAACAATTCATTTTATTTGTACCCCACCCATCTGGCTGGGTCTCCCCAGCCACTCTGGGAGGCTTCCAATAAATATTAAAATACATTAAAATATCACAGATTAAAAACTTCCCTAAACAGGGCTGCCTTCAGATATTTTCTGAATGTCAGGTAGTTGTTTATCTCCATGACCTCTGATGGGAGGGCGTTCCACAGGGCAGGCGCCACGACCGAGAAGGCCCTCTACCTGGTTCCCTGTAGCTTTGCTTCTCGCAGTGAGGGAACCTCTCTATATATGCCGGCCAATTACTTCTCATATTCAGGTTTTATTTTTCAGAAATATTGCTTCTAAAGGGGAAAGCCAGCAAGGGTTTTTGTTGTTGTTCTAATAAGCTTCATATTTTTTCCATACCAAAAAAAATTGATTTTCTTATTAAATGATTTTCAAAACCTTTATACACCTTTCCTTTTTCATACCTTAAGTATGCATGCCATCCAAATCTTTTATCATGTCCTTCTAGATCTAAAATATCTGCATTTTCCAATGTTATCCATTCCTGGATCCAGCAAATACAGGGTGCTTCATAGTATAATTTGAAGTATGGCTGGGTGAAGTCTCCTCTCTCTTTAGCATCTATCAACAATTTATGTTTTATTCTTGCTCCCCCATCAGATAAATCTAGAGATATCTTTTTGCCATTCCTTGAAGTGTGCTGTACTGCTGATCACCAGTATTGACTGGAATAAAAATAACATTCTTGGCAATACATTCATTTTTAGGACTGATATCCTAACTCAAAAAGGTAAATTCATCCTACCCCAAATTGCTAAATTTCTTTTTATTAATTTCCAAGTATTTAAGTAGTTGCCCTTAAATATATTAATATTTTTAGGTGTCAGCCTCAGATATTTAACTTTCTTATATATTCATAAATGTGTAACTTGTTGTAAATCCTTTTTATATTGTTCTGTCACATTTTTCACCAAGGTCTTAATTTTTTATATATTTAATTTAAAACCTGCTGCCTGTCCAAATTCCAAATTTAAGGTTAAAGTCCTTAAAAAAGAATCAGAGGAATTTAAAGAAAAAATTAAGACTGTGGAAAATAAAATTGAAAGTGTTGATCCTGAAAAAATTCAGAGGCTTGAATCTCAACAAAGAGACGTGCAAGAATCTCTTGCTTTTCTGCAACTGAAGGAGAGAGAGATGAACCTAAGATTGAGAAATCTTCCCGAGTTAGAGCAAGAAAGTTTGAAGGATTACATAATTAAAGAATTTTCGACATTCTGGGAGCTGGAAGAAAGTGATTTGGCAGCATTTATTGTAAAGGCCTACAGATTTGGAACCAAGAGAAAGAAGAATTCAAAAACAGTAAATGACTGTATGGTAGTGTTCCAGAATAGATATCAGAGAGACCAGATTCTAGACCTTCATTATAAGAACAACCTGGTGGTCCAACAGAAATCTGTCATCATTTACAAGGACATCCCACGTTACTTCTTGAACCGGAGATTTGATTATAACGATCTATCGATGGAACTGCGAGCAAGAAAGATCCCCTTCAGCTGGGAATTTCCAGAAGGCCTAACTTTCAAGTACAAAGAAAGAAGAGTAAGAATAAGGTCATTTGAAGACAAGAAGAAATTTTTGGATAAACACGCAGCAGATTTCATAGGCTCTTCATTGGATCCTGCTAGACTATACCAGTACCCAGCTGGACCAGGGGGATCAGGCCCAGGAGAAGAAGAAGAAGAAGAACTAGAAGGAGCGACGGGAGGCACCGCATAGTAAGATGACGTTGAAAGTGTTGACATGGAATGTTCACGGTCTGAATCAGAGGCCGAAGAGACACAGAGTATACCACGCACTAGAAAAGAAGAATTTGGACTTAATTTGTTTACAGGAGACCCATGTAATCCGGCACCACAGAAGGATTTTACAGAATAAAAAATTAGGCCAAGAATTCATATCATCGGACAAAGTCAAGAAGAGAGGAGTTGTGATTTACGCAAAAGACCTAACAATGAACCAATCTATGCAAGAAATACATTTTTGGACACTACTATAAAAATACAGGATGGACACATAGACACCACCTTATACCGTAAACCAACTGACCGACAAACATATCTACATGCTTCTAGCTACCATCCCAAACATACCAAACAATCCATTGTATATAGCCAGGCCCTACGTTACAGCCGCATCTGTTCCAACTCTACAGACAGAGACTCTCACCTAAGAGATCTACAGCAAACCTTTTTAGAACTAAAATATCCACCTGATGAAGTTAAACAACAGATCAACAGAGCCAGACTGATACCCAGAGAGAACTTGCTGCAAGACAGACCCAAAAAAGAAAATAACAGAACACCACTAGTAATCACATACAACTCCCAAATTAAAACAGTACAACGCATCATCAGAGATCTACAACCTCTCCTAGACAATGACAGTTCTCTTTCTCAAGCTCTGGGAGGAAGACCCTTCATCGCCTACAGACAGCCACCCAATCTCAAACAGCTCCTCACCCACAATAATACTACAACAGGACTCAACATGGACACTGGTACCAGAGCCTGCAATAAACCCAGATGCCAACTTTGCTGCCACATAAACCCGGACAACACCATTACTGGTCCCAACAACATCAAACATACCATCTCAGGACTATTTAATTGCTCATCTTCCAACATTGTGTATGCAATCAAATGCCAACAGTGCCCTTCAGCTCTCTATATTGGACAAACAGGCCAAACCCTACGCCAAAGGATAAATGGACATAAATCTGATATCAGGAATCACAAGACAGAGAAACCAGTAGGAGAACACTTCAATCTCCCAGGACATTCTATAAAAGATCTCAAAGTAGCTGTCTTAATACAAAGAAATTTCAGAAATAGACTGGAAAGAGAAGTGGCTGAATTGCAACTAATCACCAAACTTAAAACCATGGAGAAACCTGGTCTGAACAAAGACATTGGATTCTTATCTCATTATACATGACAAAGCTATCTTTAGCCATCTCACCCCTTGCCTTTCCCTGCAAGACTAATTGCAGCCGTTAAGAGTCGTCAACAGGTTTTCCACACCTATCAGCTGATCACCCATTCCCACCACCCTTCTGAGTAATACCCCTCCCCACTCCCTCACTATATTTAAGGATCTGGTGACTTCTGTTTCAGTGTATCTGAAGAAGTGTGCATGCACACGAAAGCTCATACCAAGAACAAACTAGTTGGTCTCTAAGGTGCTACTGGAAAGAATTTTTTATTTTATAATCCAAGACAGTTGTTCAAAGATGGAGAAGGGAGATATATCGCAATTGAGATCAAGGTACAAGGCGACAAATACTTGATTCTGGGACTTTATGCACCAAATGATGGAAAGTCAATCTTTTATAAAAATGAGATGATTGGACAGTGTTCTCGAAGCGACTAGCACGAGTTTGGCCGAAATGGTGGCTGTCAGCAGCCCAGCAGGTAGAGAGGGGGTGACCTCACAGAGGACCAGGTAAGCAAAAGAGGGTAATGTGCCCATGACCTCATAGAGCCCATGGGAGGGTGTTAAACTCTCCTCCCAAATAGCTACCCAGTGAAAGGGAACCACTGAGACTCTCCCATCAGATACAGGGAGTTGATGAAGTGGGTAATTTAAGAATTGGACTCTAAGGACCCTGTCAGGGTGAGTGAGGAGCCAAGCAAAGACCTCTCCCCTCCTTTCAATTCCCTCCTCCAAATGACCCCTGGGCTGGTTATGGATGTGGGAAAACACACTAGCTCCACCATGACAAAGTCTACTAGCTTTCTCCCTCCATGTTTCACAATGAACTGTATTTCTTTTTAAAAAAAAACAAACCAAACCTGGAATGGGAAAATGTGTTGGACATGCAGTGTTCCTAACACCCCGAATGACTTTCATGAGAAGTCATTGAAGCAGGGTTGCTTTTTCAGTCAGTATCTTTCATTTTAGACACCTATACAACATGAAGCACATTTTTCAAAATACTCATTTTTTTCTAGTTTTTCTAGCAACATATTCACATATGGTTTTGTCATCTGGGAGCTCCCTTGCAATGTCATTTTCTAGAGACATTTTTTTTAAAAAAAACCATGTAGAAGGCAAAGTAAAGAGAGGAGAGGGGGAAACTGTATACTTTACAGAGCTGTTATTATAATTCACCAGATCTTAACCTATTACGGATTCAGGTAGGTAGCTGTGTGGGTCTGACGAAGTCGAAATATAAAATTAAAAAATAGCCTAACTAAGAGAGACCAACTAAGTTTGTTCTAGGTATAAGCCTTCATGTGCACACATACTTCTTTAGATGTGTATCTCGTGTATCTGAAGAAGTGTGTGTGCACATGAAGGCTTATACCTAGAACAAACTTAGTTGGTCTCTAAGGTGCTACTGGACTATTTTATAATTTTTAATTTTAACCTATTACGGTATTTGTAAGAATGGATTCCAAATATCCTTGAATTTATCCATGGCAATTCTGCATTTATATTCAAGTTGTTCATATTTTGCAAGTTTGTCTTCAATCCAATGGTAGAAGGGAGCCTCATTTTTATTTTTCAAATTTTTCATCTTTTTGCCGTGCCACAGAAAGTCCACTCATATTGTCCTTTTGTCAGGTTCCATGTGCTGGTTATAATTCAAAAGGATATTTTGAGTGTAAATGTAAGATTATTCCATACGGTTCTGTTGATAGTTTCTGTTACCTTCTTCCAAAAAACTTTCATTATAGGACAATGAAAAAAAACAACACAAAGGTTTTGGAGAAGCATTATACCAATTGCCTCTCCAACAGTTACATAACTTAGATAGCCCTTTTGTAAACAAATGTAATGGGGTTCAGTATATTCGAAATATTTTTTGTTGTATGAACCTCAATTTAAGGTCAAGAGAACCCCTGTTAAAGCACTTAAAAGAGTTTCCTACTGTGAGCTCGAAACTGAGGTATCTAATTATTTATTCCTTTTTTATAAGAATTTATTAAATTTTAACAATAAAACACACACAAAATACAAAATACAACAAAACACTACAAAATTCTACAAAAATTAACATAAAAATCTAAACAAAAAATACAAAAATCTTAACAAACAAACACTTATTTAACTATCCTTATAATATTCCTAACATTGTTTTGGGACCTCCTCACATCCTCTCTTCTGCGTTCATTTCTAATCTTCTTTAGTAATTTTATAACATTATAAAATCATCATTCTCATCTAATCCTAATCTTTATAAACAATAATCATCATTTTAATCTAATCTTAATCCTAATAAAAATAAACATAACATATTTCTATCTACTTCTTATATCCTATCTTAATCTAACTTCTGACATTACTGTAGCCTTATATGTCCTCTGATTTTAATTTCAAATATCTATCTTTTCACGTCATTTCAAATAGTCTTTGAATTTCTTCCAATCCTCCTGCACCGTTTCTTCCCTCTGGTCTCGGAGTTTCGCGGTCAGTTCTGCGAGTTCCATGTATTCAATCAACTTCATCTGCCAATCTTCCACTGTTGGTAGTTCTTCAGTTTTCCAGTTTTTAGCTATTAAAATCCTAGCAGCTGTTGTGGCATACATAAAGAATGTTCTATCTTTGTTGGAGATTTCATAGTTGGTCATGCCCAGCAGAAAGGCCTCTGGTTTCTTACTAAATGTGTTTTTCAACACCTTTTTAAGCTCATTATAAATCTTCTCCCAGAAGTCCTTTACCTTTGGGCACGTCCACCACATATGAAAGAAGGTACCTTCTACTTGCTTACACTTCCAGCATTTATTACACAAACCATGATACATCTTAGCTAACTTAACTGGAGTTAAATACCATCTATAAATCATTTTCATGATGTTTTCCCTTAACATATTACATGCAGTAAACTTAGTACCCTCCTTCCACAGTCTCTCCCAATCTTCCAACGTTATGTTATGTCCAACATCTTTTGCCCAGTCAATCATAACCGATTTAACCATTTTGTCTTTCGTATGCCACTCTAGCAACAAATGATACATTCTGGAAAGATTTTTAGTACTTAGTTCTATCAGCTCCGTTTCCAACTTAGATTTCTCTGACTGAAAGCCTTGTTTCTTATCCAACTTTAAAACTTCATTTATCTGGTAGTATTGCAGCCAGATACTTTCTCTTTCAATTGTTCATAACTTTTCAATTTAAAATTCTGACCTTCTTGTTCTAATATATCGGCATATTTCGGCCAATTAGCAGGCATGTTAGGTCTCTTGTAAGCCTTAGCTTCTACTGGTGATACCCATCTGGGGGTTTTTCTCTCTAACAAGTCTTTATTCCGAATCCAAACCTGATACAATGCATTCCTGATAATGTGAGATTTAAAAGCTTTGTGGGCCTTAACTTTATCATACCAAAGATAAGCATGCCAACCAAATACATTGTCATGTCCTTCCAAGTCCAAAACATCAGAATTTTCTAACTTAAACCAATCCTTTAGCCAGCAAAAGGCTGCAGCTTCAAAATAAATTCTAAGATCTGGCAGTGAGAATCCACCTCTTTCCTTAGAATCTGTCAAAATCTTGTATTTTATCCTGGGTTTCTTCCCCTGCCAGATAAATTTAGATAAGTCCTTTTGCCACCTTCTAAAACAGTCCAACTTGTCAATAATCGGAAGCACTTGGAATAAAAACAGCATCTTTGGTAATACGTTCATCTTAATAACTGCTATTCTGCCCATCAAAGACAATTTCAATTTAGTCCATATGTCCAAGTCTCTTTTTATCTCACTCCATAGTTTCTCATAATTATCCTTGAACAGGTTCAGATTCTTAGAAGTCAAGTTCACTCCCAGATACTTAACCTTGTTAACAAAACTAAGTCCAGTTAGAGCTTGTAATTTCTGTACCTGCATAATTGATAAGTTTTTAGTTACAACTTTAGTCCTTGCTTTATTCAACTTAAATCCTGCTACCTGTCCAAATGATTCTATTATCTGCAGTGCTTTAACCACAATGGTCTCTGGGTCTTGTAGGGAGAGCACTAGAATCGTCCGCAAAGGCTCTCAATTTGTATTCTTTCTCTCCCACCCTAATCCCTTTTATCAACTGTTCTCTTCTAATCATATTCAGTAGGACCTCCAGGACCGTTATAAAAAGTAGGGGGGAGATAGGGCAACCTTGTCTCGTTCCTTTTTCTATTCTAATTTCTTCAGATATCACATTGTTTATTATAATTTTTGCTTTTTGTTCTTTATAAATGGCATTTATGCCATTCAAGAATCTTTGACCGACCTCCATCTTTTCCAAATTCTTCTTCATAAAACTCCAAGAAATGTTGTCAAAGGCCTTCTCAGCGTCTATAAACATCAATGCAGCTTCTGTATTTATCTTCTTTTCCAGTCTTTCCAATATATCCACAATATTCCTTGTATTACTATTCATATGTCTACCAGGTAAAAAACCTGCTTGATCTTTGTGGATATATTCCTTCAAAACTCTTTTTAACCTTGTGGCCATGACATTCGCAAAAATTTTATAATCCACATTTAGAAGTGATATTGGTCAATAATTCTTCATCTGTGTTTTATCTGTTTCTGGTTTCAAAATCAATGTGATATATGCTTCTTTCCATGAGTCTGGTGCCCTACCTCCCCCTAACATTCCATTGCATACTTCCATTAGTGGTTGAATCAACCAATCTTTCAAAGTCTTATAATATTTTGCAGTCAGTCCGTCTGGTCCTAGGGCCTTGCCAATTTGCATTTTCTTAATTGCTTCTTCTATCTCTTGACTTGTGATAGGGTGGTTGAGTAATATAGTTTTTTCTTCTGGGATTTTATGCAAACCATTCTTTTCCCAGAACTGTTCAATAACACTTTCCTTTTGTTTCTCTTCTTTGTACAATTGTTTGTAGAATTTCTGAAAGCATTTTCTGATCTCCTCTGGATTCTCCACATCTTTATCCTTTACTTTTATATTTGTGATGGTATTTAATTTCTGTCTTTTCTTCAGCTGCCAAGCAAGTAATTTTCCACATTTATTTGCCGATTCAAAGGTTTTCTGCTTCATTAATCTAATTTTCCATTCTATTTCTTGGTTAAGCAATTTAGAATATTGGGACTGCAAGATCTTTATTTCTTTCTGTATTTGTTGATTTTTAGGGTATCCTCTTAATTTTTTCTCTTTATACCTTATTTGCTCCAACAATCTTTCTTTTTCCAGATTTTGCTCCTTCTTCCTCTTCGCCTTTTCTCTTATGAGGAACCCTCTCATCACCGCTTTACTTGCGTCCCACACAATTCTTTTTTCCACTTGTGTGTTCATATTTATCTGAAAATATTCTTTAAACATCTTTTGGGCATCTTCTATAACCTTGGGAACTCTCAGCAGGGAATCATCCATTCTCCATCTAAAGGAACCCTTGGAGAAAGTTTTTAAGTCCAATTGCACTGCATTATGGTCTGAACATGTCTTGGGGCAGATTTCTGCCTTATAAATTTTAGGCGCCAAAAATCTAGAAATCCATATATAATCTAGCCGTGACCATGACCTCTGTGGTTCTGAATAATACGTTGCCTCTGTCTCGGTGGGATTCTTCAGTCTCCATGAGTCTATCAAATCCAAATTGTCCACCATTTCGAAAAAGGTTTTTGGCAGTTTCCCTTCATTTGTAATTTTAGTTCTTTATGATCTGTCCATCAAGGTGGAAACTGCCCCATTGAAATCTCCCGGGCAAATCAGATTGTAGTCCAAATAGTCCAATAAGATGTCATGAATTTTCTTTAAAAAATTGATTTCCCATCATTTGGTGCATAAATACCCAGTATCATGTATTTTTCGCCTTGCACAGTTATTTCAATCACAATGTATCTCCCTTCTTCATCTTTGAACAATTGTCTTGGATTGTATTTCTCTTTTGCATAAATTACAACTCCTCTCTTCTTGACTTTATCAGATGAAATGAATTCTTGTCCTAATTTTTTGTTTTGTAATATCCTTCTATGCTGTCAGATTACATGGGTCTCCTGTAGGCAAATTATATCAAAATTCTTTTCTAATGCATGGTTAACTCTGTGTCTCTTGGGCCTCTGGTTCAGACCGTGAACATTCCAAGTTAGTATTTTCAGCATCATTTTATTAGGCAGTACCTCCACCTGCTCCTGGTACTTCCTCTTCTTCCTCTTCTTCTCCTGTCACCAATCCTCTTGGTACTGATGGGTATAGTCTTGTCCAGTCTAGAAATTTACGCTTGTCCTCAATTGATCTTATTCTTACTCTTCTTTCTTTATATCTAAACGTAAGGCCTTGTGGAAACTCCCAACTGAAAAGAATCTTCCTTCTTCTCAGTTCGGCTGCCAGGTCAGCAAATCCAGATCTTAAATTCAAGAAGTACCTGGGGATATCCTTGTAAAAGATGACTGGTTGCTGTTGAACCACCAGGTTGTTCTTGTAATGAAGGTCAATGATCTGATCTCTCTGATATCTATTCTGGAACACTATCATACAGTCATTAACAGTCTTTGTATTCTTCTTGTCTTTGGCTCCAAATCTGTAGACCTTCACAATAAATGCCGCCAAATCACTTTCTTCCAGTTCCCAAAAAGCAGAAAATTCTTTAACTATAAAGTCCTTAAGACTTTCCTGTTCCAACTGAGGAAGATGTCTCAATCTCAGATTTTGTTCCCTTTCCCTCAATTGAAGGAAAGCTAAAGACTCCTGCACCTCTCTTTGTTGATTTTCAAGCCTTTGAATTTTTTCTGTATCCTAGTCTTCAAGTTTATGTTCCACAGCCGTGATTTTAACTTTAAATTCTTCTGATTCTTCCTTCAAAACTTTAACCTCCTTTCCAATCTGTTTAATTGCAGCAGTGTTCTCCTTCACCATTTTATCCACAGCTTTAATCGATTGTTCCAATCTATCTGAAGATTCTTGAATGTTGGCTTCCAATTTGTCTGAAACTGCTTGAATATTAGCATTCACTTTTTCAAAGGCCGCTAGCATCTGTTCTTCAAAAGACTTTGATGCAGAAGCTTTTTTTTTAAATTCCTCCTTCTGTTTCTCTTCCTTTGTTCTAGCCCTTGTAGCAGCAAGTGGTGTCACTTCCATTTCAATACAATTTGCAGCTGGGAACTTAAGGTCACTTTACTTGCTGTAGGATGAAACCCAAATAATCCTTCAAATAGCTCCAGGTGGCTTCAAGGCTGAGCCAGAGAACAAAGAAATCCAAAGCACAATCCTTTCACAACAAGAGCCCCCCTGCAATCCCAGCTTTCATAGTTCAGAATTCAGTTTCTTTTAAGTCTTTAAACCTCTCAAAAGTCGAGAAAAGTGGAGAAAACAATAAGTCAGTCCAAGACAGCTTGTTACTTATGATCCAAATTCCAGTGCAACAATAAAAAGTTTCAATTGAAAGGTAGCAAAGTTCCAATGTAGCAAGTCAGAAACTAAAGTCGGAAACAATCTATTACAAAGTATCAATCGCCGCCCGCTAACTGACCCGGACTCCTTAATCCAGAGGGTGAGTGGTGTCTTCTTAAAAACTATAATCCACAGGAAGAAATCAGAAATATCTATAGGTCTTTTTACCCCTAACAGGGTTTTCCACAGTCTACAAAATCAGCTTTAAATTTAAAAGCAAGTCTTTCGTGGCTTCAGCTCTATTGCGTTACTTTGATCTTGCCGCTGTCAGAGAGACACGGACTTCCTCTTTTGATCTCTCTCCGTAAGCCAAATTTTCCGCAACTTTAAAACCAAATTATGCTCCAATACTTACGGAGTCCTTCTTTTCAAATCAGATTAGAGGAAAAGCAAAGCGCTCAAAGTCCGTCAGCAGCCGCTGCTTCGTGTCGTTGGGAAAGTGGTAGGTCCTCAGTACCGCACCGGAGCTCCGCTCGCTTAAGCAGCCCTTATTTGTTGGCATATTTAAACTAAGCAACTGCGCAACAAAAGGTTGAGGAGACTGTAAAGCATAACTAGGAGTTGATTTAATTAAAGGAAAAATAACAGAAATTACATTAGCTATAAGAACATTACAGAAACATGACCCATCCAGTGACCCAGGGTACTGAGAGAGGTACGCAGACCTCCTTATATACTATATCTGATTGCTGATACGCCTTAAATCAATACAAACTTAACACCACCTGCTGTACTGCCCCACAGCTGCAAAACTAGGTCAGTTCATTTCCTTCTTTCTTTTAAAGAGATATTTCTGTGGAACAGTAATGAACCTTAAACTGTAATTTTACTCAAGAGCAAAGACGGCATGTCTGGTACCCGCTGGATCCCAGGTCTTCAGGACGCTCCTCCTGAAGTTTTTACGGAGGTCCGCAGCGCGGTTGCGGTACCTCTAAGCCCGAAAACACCGGAGCCCCCTCAGAGCTGAGAGAGCTCCCGACTGAACAGAATGGCGCTTCACCGGAGACTGAGGTCTCTAATTATTTATTCCATCCCACCCTCAATATCTGTATATCAAATTGGTTTGCTAGTAACAAAGATTTATATTATATATGTTGATGGCCCTTTTTTGTTGTGTAAGAATTGATCACCTGCTTCAATATCTCTGGGGTGTCTGAGGCTGTAAAAGCTGCTGGTCTGTAGATGGTGGTTAGCAAGTGTTTTATCTGGAGATATTGCCATTGAGCATTTGTAGCTAATCTGTATTCGTCACCTAAGACAGAATATATATAAAATACATCCTCTTCATTTATCAGCTGGTCTAACATTAATATACCCAAATTCATCCACCTCTTCCATACAACCATTTCTTGGTATGTGAATTGGAATTACTCATAAGATATAAACTAGCCTAGCCATCATGTTCAGTTTAAGAGCATTGACTTTCCCCTACAGGGTCAGCTTTAATGACTGCCATTTGTCAATATCCAGATACCTCATGATATATTTTGTTGATGTTTAATGATGCTAATTTAGATAAATGTCAGGGTATTAATAACACACTGTTGACTCATGTTCAGCTTGTGGTCCACCAAGACTGCTGGTTCCTTTTCGCTTGTCCTGCTAGTAAGTCATGTGTACCCCATCTTCTATTTGTGCATCTGGTTCTTCCTGCCTAAGTGCAGAACCTTATATTTGTCCTTATTGAAATTCATTTGGTTAGCTTGGGCCCAGCTATGGAGACTATCCATCTATTGGACTGTCCGCTGGAGTCTGGGTCAAGACAAATAAGGACTTGCTTGCTAAACTATAGTCGCTCTTGTGTCTGCTTCTTCCTTGGCTCTCATTCCCACACAGAACAACATGCATATCAGCAGGGCACAGGGCACCCTACTGCTGGCTGGCTTCATCACTTACATAGTGATGGGTGCCTTCGTCTTTGAGCTTCTCGAGAACGATCACCACAAAAGAGTAGAAACAGAAATTTTTCACCTGAAAGAGGAGTTTTTGAAGAACTACACCGCTCTCAGCCCAGAAGAGGTGGAGCTTTTCCTAGTGGTAAGGCATTACTTCAGCAAGACCAAAAGCGATGACCATGCCATGACACCAGAGGTAAAAGGTCAGAAAGTATATATAGGGGGGAATACTGTTTAGGAGGTGGGGATCAAGGTGGGGACAGAATCAGTGCCCAGCATAAAGCCATAAGGACTCACCCTTCCTTCTGCATGTGAAATTTTATCTCCATGGAGGATTAGGCAAATTGATGGCTACTAGCCATTACGGCTGTGTTCTGCCAACACTGTTGGAGGCAGCATGGGCTTTTCCACACTGAGCTTTCCTCCACTCTTTCCAGGCATGGCAATGATTTAAAGCTCTGTGTCTGAGCACCATTTCGTTGCTCTGGGGCTTTCCTCGTGAAAACCAGCTTGTTAACGGCAATCCATTGAAAACCCAAATTGATGTTTGCTCTGATTCAACTATAAAGAGCAGGTTTTTGTTAGTATTTGTACTGTATTTGTTGGGAAACATATTTTGCAAAGAATAAATTGGGCAAAGGAGAACATACGTCATGTAGCAGCTGCAAAAGAGGTGACTCCAATCAAGGTCACAGAAAAGCTGAATCATTACCACGGAAAACCCAAATTTATGTTTTCTCTCATTCAGCTGCAAGGAGTGGGTTTTTGTTAACATTTGTGCATTCGAACATTGGTTGTGGAACTTAATCTGTTCCAGTAGTCTGTTGACTCCTGAAATGGTTGAAAAACCAAGGCGGGGTTTCCGATTGGCTGCAATTAATCCAGAATGCGGCAGCTAGACTGGTGACTGGGAGTGGTTGCTGGGACCACATAACACCGGTCCTGAGAGATCTACATTGGCTCCCAGTACATTTCCGAGCACAATTCAAAGTGTTGGTGCTGACCTTTAAAGCCCTAAACGGCCTCGGTCCTGTATACCTGAAGGAGCGTCTCCACCCCCATCATTCAGCCCGGACACTGAGATCCAGTGCCGAGGGCCTTCTGGCGGTTCCCTCACTGTGAGAAGCAAAGCTACAGGGAACCAGGCAGAGGGCCTTCTCGGTAGTGGAACGCCCTCCCATCACAGGTCAAGGAGATAAACAACTACCTGACATTCAGAAAATACCTGAAGGCAGCCCTTTTTAGGGAAGTTTTTAATGTGTGATATTTTTGTATCTGATTTTTGTTGGAAGCCGCCCAGAGTGGCTGGGGAAATCCAGCCAGATGGGCGGGGTACAAATAATAAATATTATTATTATTATTATTATTATTATTATTATTATTATTATTAGGCTGGCCACTGGAGGAAGAATGTGCTGGACTGATCCAGAAGGACTTCCCTTTTGAATGCATCGTGATTTGATTTGTGGTATCTGGTGATAATCAGAGGAGGGGCTATTCTTATTGTTGTAATATTCAAACTGAGTCTTGCCTTCAATTGCAGAAAGTGATGAGTTCTGTTCAGATGGGAATAGATCCAGTAGGAGAACGTCCTCAAGAAGAACACAGCAGCTGGGATTTCGCTAATTCTTTCTTCTTCGTGGGAACTATGTTAGCCACAATAGGTACTGTCATTTGGTTCTGACTCCTTCCCGAATATAATATGCAGGGCATTCAACTTCTCTCGCTTAGATAAATTGTGTTAAGCTGCAGGCTTTGCTTTTGCTCCTTCATCATCCTTCACATCTCATCTTTGCATAGGACTGCCACTTCTTTCCATTAAGCTACAAAATACAGAAACCACACACCCTTTTTGTCTGGATGAATTGCTTCAATGCAGAAAACCATGCCCAGAATGAGTGGGATAACCTACCGTGTTAGCACTGTTTAATCCAGAGCTTCCCAAACTTTTCTTCTTGGTGACAC
Organism: Lacerta viridis; assembly: GCA_900245905.1. NCBI lineage: Eukaryota > Metazoa > Chordata > Lepidosauria > Squamata > Lacertidae > Lacerta > Lacerta viridis. The sequence continues at coordinate 39,580 of OFHU01002251.1, read as the reverse complement.
ACTTTTTATACATGCATCATTTCGTGACACAGTAATTCAGCTTTACTAGCAAACTGGTGGTTAAACTAACTCTTTTCCAGAGTTCGCGCAACACATCTACAAACTGCAGCTGTTCTCTCCTCACTGCAGGGCTATTATAGGGTATCTGGGCACGATGTTGGTTCCTCTACCTAAGATGCTCCTTGCATGCCCAATTTCATCACCAAAGACATCTCATCAAAGACATTTCTAAATTTATCCGAAAAGAAATAAGTATTTCGTAATTCATTTTTTAATCCAATAACTGTATCACGAATTTTGAAGAATTGAAAAATCTGAAGGTAATTGGGAAATTGACAGTTGCTGACGTCCTTTGCAACCCTTTCTTAATCTTTCAACAGGCTATGGGAACCTCTGTCCCCAAACAAAAGAAGGTCAGATCTTTTGTGTTATTTATGCTCTCTTTGGAATCCCCTTCAACCTCATCTGCTTGAACTATATTGGCTTTTTAGTCTCAGGACTCTTCGAACGCTGTGCAGAGAAAGTGTATGGGAAAGAAAACAAGGTAATTCAGTTACTTTATCTGGAGATGATTTCTAATCTTACCAGTCACAAGACTGAGGCCGACATAGACTGCTACTGCACTCAGGTCCTGTATGCAGGTTTCCTGTGGGCATCTGGTCAGCTTCAATGAGAACAGGATCCTCGACTAGATGGGCCCTTGCCTGATCCAGCAGGGCTGGATATTTCATATACATATACATATATAATTAGCTGCTTCTATAATAGGAGGAAGACAAGAATAAATTACACATGTGCATTATGCCCTCTAATTAAGTGAGGAAGATAAACTCAAGTTCTGCCTTCAAATAGGAATGAGAGAAACCCCCCAAATTATTTGTTTCAAGAAGCACAGATTTTTGGAACACAGCTGTTTGCTTTTAGTGAAAATGGTTCTGGGATAAATCTGCAAAATATATCTTCTTAATTCTCCAAAATGTTAGTGGGTGCGAGGGTGGGTGCAACAACATACAACTGAACAAAGATTATACTCTGGTTTCACCTCAGATCGTATAAATCTTTCGCCTTTTTTTACAACTGAACAAAGATTGAATCGTCACCATTTTTGCCAAGTTAACTTGGGATTACAACAGACCAAGGGTTTTAGATACTTGCCTGTTTCTAAAATGAAGGTTTCTTACTTGTTTACAGCTTGTGGTTTGTCTGGAGGAGGCAAAAACAATCAACCTGAGTTTGGACAACATGCTAAGCCAAACCATGCCATAGTTTGTGGCCAGACAGCGCCCATGGCGGAGAAAAGCAACCACCATCTCCTCTCCTGGAGCCTGTCTTGGAGAAATTTAAAAGGAGGTTCCCAGACTGTAGCTTCCCCACACAGCAACCCCCCCCCCCAAAAAGGATGCAGGTTCCCAGTGAAAAGATGTGAACCAAGCAATTGCATATGAATGTAGAACTGGGCATTCTGCTCCAGATGAAGTCTAACTAGGGTGGAATTATTGTTATTTATCTGTTAATGCAGCCTAAAATCCCTGTGCATGGCTGGAAGCCAAGAAAACTGAGCTCTGTTGCATCAAACCTGCTTTTTTCTTTTTTTATATATTTCAGAAATCAGCAAGTTATGTTACTGTGTTCGTGGCTATGGGAATTCTAATGTTTCTTATTTTGCCATCGTTCCTCTTTAAATGGATGGAGGGCTGGAGTTATTATGAGGCTGTCTATTTTACATTTATTACACTCAGCACCATTGGTTTTGGAGACTATCTAATAGGTAAGGCTTTCAAAATACTTTCATATTGTGGGCTTAACTGGTTGTACAGATAAAGCTAAGTCATTTGTGGCCTCAAGGTACTGGTGGCAACCAATCTGTTCTACCGAAGAATATGAAAGCTCAGTTCTGGTTTCATCCAAAATGATGACTTGCAATGATTATCATTTGGAACCCAAACCATATTTTAAGTTTCTCAACTACAGACCCCCCAAGTATCCCTATTTTCCAGGAACAGTTCCAGATTTACAGAAGCCATCCCAAAGAGTACTCATTAATGGCTCCTCGACATCCTGGAAAAAAGTGACAAGTAGGGTACCTAACACCATCCAAGTTTGTGAAAATCTACAAACAAGAGTCCAACTTATGCTGGAAATATGGAAAACTGGAAGGAACAATGTTTCACATCTGGTGGAACAGCGAAAAAACCAAGGATTATTGGGGTGTTATCCATGAATAACTTTAAAAAATGTTAAAAAACATCTATACAAAAGAAACCAGAGGCATACTTATTAGGCCTATTGGGAAAAGACGTACCTCAGAAAATGAAAGGAATTTTCTTATATGCTACAGCCGCCGCCAGGATAATATACTCTAGCAAATGGAAAAGTGAAGCAATACCCATGAATGAAGAATGGCTATACAAACTAACCGAATTCATAGAAATGGCAACGCTAACTGCATATATAAGAAGGCAGACAAACCAAAAACTTAGATCCGAATGGCAATGTTTTGAAGACTATATGAATAAACACTGTCCAAAACAGAACATGTTGATATGCTTAGACTAAAGGAGTAAAGAGGAAAGGATAAAACCAATTAGGATGAGATAAGGAAATTAAAATTCAATAACATAAAGATTGCAATGAGAATACTGAAATTAAAAGTTAAGGGTGTTGAGGTGTGGTGGAGGGGAGTGATAGGGTGGGGTGATGGGAATTCATGGGGGAGAGGATACTGTATAGGTTTATATATGTTGATGTGTTCTTTCTTTTGTACCGAAAGGGTATCTTACCTTTCTCTTTTATGTAGTATGAAAATTTAATAATAATAATAATAATAATAATAATAATAATAATAAGATAGCTATCCCAAAGAGTACTCATCAATGGTTCCTCAACATCCTGGAAAAAAGTGGCAAGTGGCTTGCCACCAGGTTGTGTTCTGAGCCTGTTGTTGTTCAACTTCTTCTTAAAAACAACAACAACAACAACAACAACAACAATTTATCATTTAAACCCTGCCCATCTGGCTGGGTTTCCCCAGCCACTCTGGGCAGCTTCCAACAGAATGTTAAAATACAATAATCTATTAAACATTAAAAGCTTCCCTAAACAGGGCTGCTTTCAGGTGTCTTCTAAAAGTCTGGTAGTTGTTTTTCTCTTTGAAATCTGGTGGGAGGGCGTTCCAGAGGGCGGGTGCAAAGATTGGAAATTTGGTAGTGCAACCACACCAAAGCCTTTACAGGCTCAAACATCATCACGAGCCCAAACTGTCTCGAATAGGCAATTGTAAGGACACTGGCAGTTTCCTGTGTTGGCCTTCCCACAATTCAATGGTAGAAATGTGTTTTAAATGTATGGTGTGAATGTGAGCTAACAAAGTTTAGAAAAACTGAGTTGGCTGGTCCTTTAAATCACCTCCTCACACATTATTGTTGCTTCTCTCTGTGTCTCCAGGAAAGAATTTTGAGAGGAAGTATTTTCCGGGCTACCGGCAGATCTCAGCCATTTGGATCATCATGGGTCTGGCCTGGATAGCTGTGCTGTTTGAAATGGTATCTTCATTACTGGCACCTGTGGAACCGAATGAAAGCTCACAAAAAGAGAGTAGAGGGGAAAAATAACACCACCCCAAAGGAATCAGTATGCTACATTTCCACTGAAGGAAAATTTATCTTTCAATTCAGGTGGAGACTGACATAAAAATCAGTTGCACTCAACGGCTTCTGTTGAGCTTTTTATAATTATATGACATTGTGACATTCTGCTGATTTCTTAAAAACTCACCAGTTGCTCTTTAGGTTATGCAGTTCCTAATTAACTGTGAAATAGCCGGGTATTCTGCAACCAAGAGGGAGAGTGGCTCTTACTTGGAATCTCAAAACTGGAATGTGTGCAGAGGAAAGCAACCAAGATGATCAAGGGCAAGGCCATCTTAAGAATAACTGGTGCTGTGGTGCGAAGATCCCTCCGGCGCCCCCTCCCTTTCCCAGAATTTAGAACTCAGGGCCCAACTCACAGACCACCTCATAGCTCCGGGAGCTGCCGCCCACACAAGACGCCACCGATGTGGTGGACGCGGTGCGGCTGGCCAGACCGCCGGAACCATGCGCTCACTTGCGAGGTTCTGGGGCGCCTCCTCCTCCTCTGCTGCCTGACAGCAACAGCCCACTGCCAGATCTCTCACTCCTTGCCCAGCGGCCCAAGAGCCCGAGGAGCAGGAGGCGGTTGCCATGCCGCCTCCTGTGCCGCGGGGAGTGGTGGTGGGCCAATGGGCACCGGTGACATGGAGGTGGCCCCTCGGAAGCCGTTCCCACCATGGGCAGCAGCTGAGGGGATTCCCGCAGTCAAGGGAGAGGAGGCGGAGGCAGCGGTGGAAGAGGGTGAAACAGGGAGATCAGATATATTGAAACCTGGAAGAGTGTGTGTGTGTGAGTGAGAGTGAGAGAGAGAAAGAGAAAGAGAGCACACTGGGGCGGGGGCAGAGGCCTGGCTACCTGCTTGGTGTGCTCCGTTCCTCTTCCACCTGCCACCGGAGGAGGGGTCGGAAGAAAGGTGCGCCTCCTCGCCGCTCCAGCTCCTGCCTGGCAACTGTCTTTCCTGCAGCTTGGTTGCAGGTACGCCGCTCTGTCTGGAATAATAATAATAATAATAATAATAATAATAATAATAATAATTTATTTATTTTTCCCAGCCACTCTGGGCGGCTTCCAACAGAATGTTAAAATACAATAATCTATTAAACATTAAAAGCTTCCCTAAACAGGGCTGCTTTCAGATGTCTCCTAAAAGTCTGGTAGTTGGTTTTCTCTTTGACATCTGGTGGGAGGGTGTTCCACAGGGCGGGTGCCACTACCGAGAAGGCCCTCTGCCTGGTTCCCTGTAACTTGGCTTCTTGCAGCGAGGGAACCGCCAGAAGGCCCTCGGCACTGGACCTCAGTGTCCAGGCAGAATGATGGGGGTGGAGACGCTCCTTCAGGTATACTGGACCGAGGCCGTTTAGGGCTTTAAAGGTCAGCACCAACACTTTGAATTGTGCTCGGAAACGTACTGGGAGCCAATGTAGGTCTTTCAAGACCGGTGTTATGTGGTCTCGGCGGCCGCTCCCAGTCACCAGTCTAGCTGCCGCATTCTGGATTAGTTGTAGTTTCCGGGTCACCTTCAAAGGTAGCCCCACGTAGAGCGCATTGCAGTAATCCAAGCAGAGATAACTAGAGCATGCACCACTCTGGCGAGACAGTCCGCGGGCAGGTAGGGTCTCAGCCTGTGTACCAGATGGAGCTGGTAGACAGCTGCCCTGGACACAGAATTAACCTGCGCCTCCATGGACAGCTGTGAGTCCAGAATGACTCCCAGGCTACGCACAGGGCTGGCGCGTCCATTAAGGCAAACTAGGCAATTGCCTAGGGCGCCAAAATGGAAGGGGCGCTGGCCAGCCTGCCCCCCTGCTGCCCCGCCCCCCGGTGCTCAGAGCCGTCTTTGCCTTTGGGCGTACTGGCGCGTTGGGCTTACTGGCCTCTGAGGGACGCCCCAGCGAGTCCCGCCAGCGTGCCCCACCAACTATATATGGCTGGCGGCAGTTGCGGAGGAAGGGGGGAGCGGCAAAGCATCTGAAAGAGCTGGGTGGGTGGGCGCGCCAATCTGCACCCCCGGCGGGTGGGCGGGTGGCACAGCTGCGCCAATTGGCAGTCCCAGCGGCGCTCCTTCCCTCCCAGCAAAGTGGCTCCCCCGTCCCCCTCCCTCCAGGCTGACTCTCTGGCAAGCCAGCAGCTCATGAGGAACAGCACCGGCAAAGCTCCTCCGTCTCCCCCACTCGCTGCAAAGCGGCTCCCCTGGCAAAGCACCGGCCTGTTGCCCTCTGGCAGCACCTCGGAGCCCGGCGGCAGCTGTGCAGAAAGCGCCTCGGCGCCACCGTTGGGCTGCTCCGATGATTCCCCCCCCCCGTTCTCTCTCGCTGCAGGCAGCGGCTGGGGTGGGTGGGAGCTGCTCCCTAAGCATATCCTCCGAAGCTGCGGCCAGAGTGCTCCGCTTTTCCATGGGGCGGAGGGGGGGAGAGGAGAAACGCTGGAAGACAGTTGCTTCCCTCAGCTGCTCTTTGTTGAACGCGGCGTCAGCGAGGGGCAGAGGGCTGCCCCAACCCCAACACACACACGCAGAGCCCTTGAGCTTCTCTTCAACACCCCTTTACTGGCCCACACACAAAAACACACACCCTCTGGCTTGATTTAACACACACACGCACACAGCCCTTGAGCTTATTCAACATCCCACCCCTTTATTTGATTCAACACCCCCTTACAAACACCCACACACCCACACACACACACACACACTTGACTTGATTCAACACACATACACAGCCCTTGAGTTTATTCAACACCCCCTTTATTTGATTCAAAACAAACACACACACACACCCTACAAACACACACATGCACACCTTGACTTGATTCAACACCCAGGAGAGCAAGCCCAAGCTTGCTCTGAATATGAGAGGGTTTTGTATGTGGGGCATCAAAAGCAGCAAAGCATACATGCATTTGGGACCATATGGGGTGCATCTCTCCCCCCTCATTAGAGAATAATAACTGGGACTAGCCATCAAAAGTCACAGATCAGACATGCTCATATTTTTCATTGATATAGCAGCTAAAGGTCAGAGATGTTACTGATGTTAAAGGTGATCTGTAAAACCCAGTGACACAGCATCCTCACAGAAAGTAAGAAGCTGGAAGTAGGTTCTTCATTGTGGCTTTTCTGAGGCACGTAGCGCTAGTCACCATGATGTCAGTGATTGTGAGCAACTGAGCTTCCTAAATCCTGACTCTAGCACTGTGTTCTGTTTGAGAAAATAAATCAGAAATTGTTTTATGACTTGTTTTCACAATTTTTAAAAAATAAATTAACAATTTCAAATCCTGTGCTTTTCATTCTTCCTATAATATATCTGTGTTTGAAATATGATTGGCTGGGAGGGGGCAGAAGGTGATCTTGCCTAGGGCGCAAAAAACCCTAGCACCGGCCCTGAGAGTCTGCATTCCTTAACAAATGCACTCCATTTATAATGCTTAGGAACATGGGGAGCTGCCTTACACAAAGTCAGACCAGTGGGCCATTTGGCACAATACTGTCTAGACTGACCGCAAGCAGTAGTTCTGAATTTCAAGCAGGTGTTTGGAAATGCTGGAGTTTGAACTCAGGACTCGCTGCCTGCTAAGCAGATGTTCTACCCCACATTTTGGGAAAGGAGATTCATCCATCTCAATGCTGGTGGTTGGATGTTCAGCTCCCATACAGTTGGAAGGACTGCCACAACAACAACCAGGGGCTGTAGTCAACATTCCCCCCCCTAAAGATTAATAGATCTAAGTCCGTCATGCCCCTTAATGCAAATAATGCCAATGTATTTCACATCTGGCAACCAATGTGCTCCTTGGGTTTCAGATACAACACGGGCAGACAAGAAACAATCTGGGAAACAAATTTCCATGGCCCTCTAGCGGCTAGGGTGGCTCATTTACCAGAAGTAATGTATTTAGCTTTAACTCTGGAGGTGTATACTTGATGCTGATCAAACCAAGCCTCTGAAAAGAAGAGTGGCATGTTGTGATGGAAAAGTTTGTTTACTGAGCAGGTTGACTGAGTGTTTCCACCCAACCCCACCCAGCCAGCAAATAGTTAACTAGCAACAGCTCCTGATTGGCCAGAGTTCCAAGGGAGACAGTTGTGTAAAAGAAAGAAACCTTAAGGCTGAACAGATGTAAACTCCTTGTTTACATCTGTTATAATAAAGTTTGTTTGCATCCTGTTTTCCCAAAAGAAAAACCCACTGTCGCTCGTGATTCATTCTCCATTGGGGATTTCACCTGAGGGAAAGGGAAACAGAGGGCTGGCTCAGTGGCGCCAGGGAGAGAGAGTGCCATTGCGCCGTTGCATATTAAGTAGTGGCAGTGCCGTGATAAGAAGTTTAAAAAAACCCCACAGAAACGTGCCCACAGATACAGAACATCCAGTTTAATAAAGTACTGAGTTTATTTTATTGAAAGAAGAATTTTTTTCTGTCAGAAAATGGCCAGCAAGCGCCAAGCAAAAGAGACTCAGGATGACCCAGTACGGGGAGCTGCTGCATCTGAGGCGAATCCTAATACTGAATAAGAAATGCTGAGTCTAATATTAGAATTGACTAAAGTTGAAGAAGAGAAAGAAAAGGAAAAAGCAAAATTAGCAGCTGAACAGGCCAGAATTGCAGCTGACATTCAGCTGAGAGAGATATGGCAGAGAGAGCGAGAGCAGATTAGCTCATGAGGGAAAAGAAAAAGAAAGAAATGCCAGATTAGCCCAAGAAGAAAGAGAAAGGGAGGCCAAGATAGCCCATGAAAAAGACGTTTATTTTAAAAATGGAGGAAATTAAGCTGAGAGCAGAACTGCCACATCCATTGGTAGGGGGTGGAGACTTTACCTCAACTAATGTAAAGAGATTTCCCTAAGTATGTCAAAGGCATTCCTGCTTAGTTTTGAACGGACCTGTAAGGACTTAAATATTCCTGAGGAAAATTGGATGCTGTATTTACGCCCACAGATATGTGGAACATTGAGTGAAATATACTCAGATTTAAGAGAAGATGAAACCTCTGATTATCTCACATTCAAAGAAAGCATGAAAGGGCGGTTTGGTTTAACTGCAGAGCAAAGTAGAAAAGCCTTTTGTGACATTAAAAGAAAACCAGGAGAGACTTATGCCCAACTGAGTAGCCGTATTGATAAAGCTCTGGACAGATGGGTGGAAGGAAGTAAAATCGAAACCTTTGATGAACTTAGTTGATCAGTTTAGAGCAATTTTATAGACAGGTTCCTGCACACCTACGCTGGTTCCTTAAAGATAAGAAACTGAAAACAGTAGGGGAAAGTGGGGCACATTGAGCCATTTTTTACTTTAAGCTCTACACACCTCAAAATAATGCACATAACAGAAAACTTTTGCATTTAATATTTATTAGGTACTATTCCAAACAAAACCAAAGGGTTAATGTTTCACATTTGATGGAATAAAATGACAAAAAATCACATTTAAGTTTTTCAAAATAATGGATCAATGTGCCCCAGTAGTGGGGCACATTGATCCTTCATTTGGGGCACATTGAGCCATTCCAATTTAAGAGCAAAGAAGGCATTTTTACTACACAGTATAAGCTTCCAAAAGAGTTTAAAAAATATCTCAAAGTTCTTAAGAGTCAGCATCACTTCAACTTGTACTCATTAAGTAAACATGGAAATGTTACCATCCTAGAAGCACGAGCAGTTCCTCCGAAGCAGAGTGGTTTAGGCAACAATTTTACAATATCCTCAAAAGGAATCAAAGCTTCTGGTTCAGAAGAGGGAGTGAACTTGGGCTGGTCATTCACTTTGGACAGAACACGTTTTAGAAATTTTACAATGAAGTCCCCATATTCATCAGTTCCGGTAACTTCAGCAACATAATGGGAAATTGTGGTTTTTCCTAAAATCTTCACGATAACAAAGTTTCCCTCTTTCACAACAGTCTTGTTGAATTCTATATTTTCTTTTTCCTCTACTTCATCTTTAGAAAAGGTTTCAAAATCAGACGAGTCACTTTCAAGCAGCTGGTTCGCATTCAACTTTTCTTTCATAATTTTTGACACAGCCTTTCCAGGCTCAATGTACCCCATTCCCAATTGGATCAATGTGCCCCACATCACCATTTCAGACATACATCTATTTTACGCAAAACAGGCTGGCAGCCATGACAAATATTTTAGTACATACTGCAGCTATGTTAACTATGATCACATAAATGAAAATATATTTCAGCTACCTTTACAACTTTTAGAGCTACATGGTTCACAATACATATACAATTTTTTACTAAAGCTTACCTAATTTAACAAATCTGGATTTTTTTAAAAACTTCTTTGAAAACACAAACCCAAACACAATGACAGTATGTAGTATCACTGCTGTTGTTTTTGTGTTGCCACAAACTTTGTATAAAAGCTAAAGTACGGTTTTAAAATGGAAAGGATCAATGTGCCCCATGGCTCAACGTGCCCCACTTTCCCCTAACTGAAGTCTCTACCTTGTTAGATGAAATCGAAGGAGACTTAGGGGGAACGGTAGCACCCAGTCACTTCATGAAAAATTATGACTGGAAGCCCAAAGTTGGGACTCAGAACGACAACCCTGTAAGGCGGACCACTCCTACACAATACAAACCTAAAGGAGTGGTTTGTTACCACTGTCAGGAGAGTCACCTCAGAACAAGCTGTCGCCAACCAGAGAAAACAAAAACCCCTGTAGCTGCTAAGACTATTAAAATGGTACAGAGAACGGATAGTGGTTAAAATGTATTTGGATCCTGTATTTTTAAAGTGCAATGCCTATCTATAGATGTACCTACTGGGAGCTGGAGGGCCGTTCCTGCCTCTCTCCACCTGGCCCAGAGCAGGGTCTGATAGGCTTCATAAAAACTGCTGCTGCTGCTGTCCGGTATTTTAGGGGAATTTTTGTTGGGAGTTTTTGCTGTTACTGATATTATTATTTTGTATCTTTACTTTTATGTGGAAATTGTTCAGTTTGGTTATGTAGTTTTCGACATGTTTCATTTATTTTTATGACTACTTTGCTATGTTTGTAACTATGTAAATCTTTTCACATTGTAAGCCTCCTTGAGCCTTGTTTTAACTGTGGAAAGGCGGCATACAAACGAAATGATGATGACGACGACAGCGATGTAAAATAATATAGAGTTAAGTGCTATGCTACATAGTTACCGGGTATGTTTAGAACTTCATAGTGTTCGTAGCATAATAGTATTATAAAGTATATAAGGTATCATGTGTACGATACACATATATTTGCGTATTGAAACAGGAACCCCAAAATACTTTTTTTTTTTTTTTTTGCAATTCCCGCCCATTGCTGCATCGAGGCTGGTATATGCAACCTCACCTACGCAATGATTTTCAGGGGGTGGGACATGTGATGGAAAAGTTTGTTTACTGAGCAGGATGGGTCACAGAGTGTCGTCCCCCCGTCCCCCACCCACCAGCAAACAGTTCTGAATCGCAGAACACTGTTAAAATAGAAAAGACACAATCCCACACAGTGTTTACAGGGAAAAAGGGTCCTCAGAGGGAATACACTGACAGGAAAGGGCAAAACAAGATAAAAATTAAATTAAATAAAAAAAATCCTTCCAGTAGCACCTTAGAGAACAACTAAGTGTGTTCATGAGCTTTCGTGTGCATGCACACTTCTTCAGAAAGGGCAGTAGTGATTCCAAGGCCAAGGAGGATTTGGGGGTCTGTAAGGAAACAGTCCAGTTAAAATCCTAAGTTCCTGTAGTGTGTGTGTCAAGAAGTCTGATCTATGCAAGATGCGTAAAAGAAAGTAACCTTAAGCCTAAACAGCATAACAGCCTATAGCAGTATACATTTTAATAAAAAGCAACAGCACTGTGCCGCAAATAACCTCACTGTTTGTCACATTTCTATGGTAGCAGAAGAGGAGTTTGGACTTGATATCCCACCTTTCACTCACCTTAAGGAGTCTCAAAGCAGCCAACATTCTCCTTTCCCTTCCTCCCCCACAACAAACACTCTGTGAGGTGAGTGGGGCTGAGAGACTTCAGAGAAGTGTGACTAGCCCAAGGTCACCCAGCAGCTGCATGTGGAGGAGCGGAGAAGCGAACCCGGTTCACCAGATTACGAGTCCACCGTTCTTAACCACTACACCACGGTGGCTCCTTATTTACATCTGTTAAAATAAAGTTTGTTCGCAACCTGTTTTTCCAAAAGAAAAACCCACTGTCTCTCGTGATTCATTCTCCATTGGGGAATTCACCTGAAGGAAAAGGAAACAGAGGGCTGGTGTGGCAGTGCCAGGGAGAGAGAGTGGCGTTGCGCTGTTGCTCATGTCACCATGTCCAGCTGAGATTTGTCTGCATCCAGTTGTGCCAACGAAGCTCAGCCCCAGCAGGTCCATAAGGGATTCCAAATTCAACAGGCTGGCTTGTGGGTTAGCTTGGAGGCAATGCCCGATTCATCAAGGGCAAGATCTTAAATGTCCCAGAGAATTTTCACTAGTCAGTGTTGCAGCCCTAGTTAGACATATGTGATTGTGGAGAGCCTTTGCCCTGCAAGGAGTTGCCGTAATAAAGCATGACAGCGGCTCATTGCCAAACGGAACAGAACAAGGTGCTAAGTCTAGTGTCCATCATATTTATGCACAGATCGCTTTTCTGCAAAAGAATTTTCGATTTTGTTTTGACTATGGCAGACCAACACGGCTACCCACCTGTAACTAGAACAAGGTGCTAAGTCTAGTGTCCATCATATTTATCGCTTTTCTGCAACTGGGAGTCTTCGTGGTTAAATGCTACAACCTGTTGCTGAGTTCAGGCATTGCACATTCTCATACAACCCTGAACACAATTTCAGATGTTGTTGGACTACAACTCCCATTATCGTTGACACCCTGTCTTTGTTCTAGGTATTTTGTGGGAGTTGCTTCTGAGTAATCTGTGCAGCCGTTAGGCTGCCAAGCAATCTAATGCACATTGGGCATAAACAAACAGGGGTTCCTTCTGAACAGTGGCGGAGGAAACCTCTCTGGCACCCGGGGTGGGGCAAACCACCCGGCGGCGTATGCGCGATGCCTGTAGGGACTGTGCAGGCACAGGCAGCCCATATGGGCACTGCCCGCACAGCACCTGTACCCTCAGCTGCTCCACAGCTGGGGGGAGGTAGCAGGCCATCTTGTCACCCCCTAGGGTGGCACCGGAGGCAGTCGGCCCCTGCCCCCTCCTTCGTACACCCCTGCTTCTGAGTGAATATTAATAGGATTGCATTATGAAATTCTGTTTTTCAGAACTCCTTGCTGGGCTTCTGGAAGGTGTACACCAAAATTGTAGCTCTGCCAGAGGCAAACTACAGTTCTCAGGACCCTTTGAGGGAAGCAGTGTGTTTTAAATGTATGGCATAGATGCAGCCTCACAACCAGGGACCCAGCAGCTGGAGTGAGGATCCTTGAGATCAATCAGACCACCACCACACCTTGTTTCATTCTGCTAAGGTGCTGCAAGGTTCTTTGGGGTCTTCCCTGGAAACAGAATGGGGAAGCAAGACATCTTGGGGTGTCGTTGGTGTTCTTAAGAGTATAGCACAGCACAATTTTCAGTAATGGGGTAGGACAGCTGAAAATAATTGTCAGAGACATGGCTGAATCAAACGCCTGGGAAGAGTCCAACTCTGAAGATGAAGGAATGCCAGTACAGAGAGAGCCAGAGTCTGACTCTGGAGATGAAATAATGCACACTTTAGCTCGGCCCCCCTTCACCAAGAGTTCCCAGACTCAGATAGAGCAGCAGACTTGGACATCTCGCAGGCAGGAGGAGGGGGAGAGATAGATGGCATTGAGAGGGTTGCTATGCAACTAGCAGAGAAACAGCGTTCAGGGGGCTTTTCTTCTGAGAGCAGGAGGGAATCCACCCACCTTCTCCCCAAAACAGAAGGGCTAAAAGAGTTAAAATGCAATAGCAGTGCAAAAGAGGAAGGACTGGACTTTGGCGCCCTTCGTGGTGCGACAGGGACGGAGACTCAAAGTGACCGACTTGTAGCAAAGAGCAGCAGGCTCGGAGCCGTGCTCTGGATGTAATTTGTAAATAAACATACCATAAAACTGCCAGAGAGTCATTCAATTATTTATCGGTGCTTGCCTTACCTGCCTGAGATCATTACAATCAATATGCAGATATATTTTACATTTGGTAAACCTTGGGTTTCAGATGGGGGGGAGGAATTATAAGTTATTTAGGAGACCACTGTAAGCAGATGAAAACATTAGCAGGATTTTGATTTCACTTGTAATGTAACAATTACCATGGATAATATGGTTTGATATAAAAATTGGAGTATGGAAGACTATGTAGTAATAAAATTTAAAATGGGACTCCATGGAGCGGGGTGCGGGGAAGTCCTGAGATTTGGGAGCCGGAACATTCGAGTTTCAATGTGTTCAGCTTCCAAGGTTCCACTGTACTTCACTGGCCCCATGAAACCTGTCAACCCTAGTTATTAGGGAAGAGGATGGCATTGCTGTTGTTCCTTGCCTTTTCAGAGGTGTTTGTCTTTAAACAGCTACCCAAATGCTCCTCTCTTCCCAGCCCTCAGATATAGAAAGGTTTTAAATGAGAGTCATAACACGGCGCAGGAAAAAGGGAGGACTGTTGTTTATCACAGGGATGGTGCTGCCAGGCCACAAAGCACTTATCAGTGCAAAGCAAGTTCACGCTGGGTGCATTTCACAGAGATCAAATGCTGCGGATCATTAATGGGGAAATGCAATCGACTTGCAACAAGAGATGCTATCTTGAAGAAAGATGGCTGTACCTCCCATTGCAATTTAGAAACACCACAATATTCCTTCTGGGAGAAACCAATTGTCTGGAAAGGCTTTGAAGACATAATCTGATATTCAAGAAATGAGGAAGGGTCGCAGTTTAGTGGCAGAGCACATGCTTTAAATGCTAAATGTTCCAGACTCTATCTCTAGCCCCTAAAGGTAGGGCTGGGGAAGACTAAAAACCCTGGAGAGCTTTTGCTGGTCAGTGTAGCTGATGCTCAGCCAGATGAACCAATTATCTGACTTGATTTTTGGTGGTTTCCTATGGTCTGCCAGCTGATGGGATTTAGGACAGGCGTCCCAACTTCAAGGGGCGGAAGGGTATTCAGCCCCTTCAATTTGCTGGCAGGGGGCTGGACACCCTCTATGGTTGGCTCTTCAATGGTTGGCTCTTCCTGAACGCGAAGATGGTTCTCATATCTCCTCTTTTCCAGAATAAACATACCCAGCTCCTTCAACCGTTCCTCATCAGGCTTGGCTTCTAGACTCTTGATACCTTTATTACTTCCTGTGATCTGGACACTATGCTTCCGTTGATGTAGCTGAGAGTCACTTTGGAGAATAGAAGACACGTCAGAAACTGTTGTACTATAAGTAATAGGGTTTATTCAGCTATTTACATCTTCAGTCTGCATGGAAGGAGTCTAGATCTTACGGCATGGTCACTTCAAGAGGCAGCAGTACAAGCATCCTTCTGTCTCTCTCTCCAAAATGGATCTCTCCTCCTTCCCTCCTTCTTCCAGAAACCACTTGCCCTCCCCCAGAGCAGGTAACCTGGCAACCTACCAAATCGCCAGTGTTCATTCACACCTAGCGGCAAGAGGGAAGTTCCCTTGCATTGTTAATGACCCCTATAGTACTCTTGATAGCCCTGGGTCAGCCAGGTTGATTTGCATAAGCCAGCCCAGGAATTATCTGTCTGGAACAGCTCTGCAGTGTGTGTTCTAATCCATATCCCAATTAATCAAAATCCTAGCGTTTATTCATTCCGAGGGTTTAACAATAGCATTAGCTTTGCTGTTGCATCACACTATTGACTCATGTTCAGCCTGTGTTCCACCAAAACCCCTAGATCCTTTCTGCATGTACTGCTAGTAAGCCAGATGTCCCCCATCCTATATTTGTGCATCTTGTTCTTCCTTCCTAAGTGCAGAACCTGACATTTGTCCCTATTGAAATTCATTTTGTTAGCTGGGACTAAATGAAGGGTTGCAAAAAAGCGGACATATTTGTTGACTTCTGCTTTTAACTATGGATCGGTATGATGACATTGCCCTTGAAATAGAGGCCGTGTCCTGGAAAAAGAGGACACATTGCTATTCTAAATTCCGATTCTTCTGCGGCATTAGCTACCCCTCCCAGTTTGGTGCCATCTGCAAATACGATGAGCATTCCCATTGCTCAAGGTAACAATAGATCAGGCTTGCTCCCAATATTTCTAAAATATTGTGGGCTGATCTTCCTACCAGCCTCTCAGACCTGGAGGCTGTCAGCAGCTCAGCAGGTACAGAGGGGGTGACCTCACAGAGGACCAGGTAAGCCAGTCCACAAAAGAGGGTAATATACCCATGACCTCATAGAGCCCATGAAGGTGTGGTCAAGCTGATCCTACCAAATAGCTACCCAGTGAAAGAGAAGCACTGAGACTCTCCCATCAGATATTTGGAAGTTGAAGAAGTGGATCATTTAAGAGGATTTGGAATCGAATGTCCCTATCAGGGTGAGTGATGAGCCAAGCAAAGACCTCTCCCCTCCTTTCAATTCCCTCCACCAAATGACCCCTGGGCTGGTTGTGGATTGGGGAAAACACACCAGCTCCACCATGACAAAACCTCCTGGTTTTCTCCCTCCATGTTTCGCAATGAACTGTATTTCTTTAAAAAAATAAAACAAACCTGGAAAGAGAAAGTGTGTTTTGACATGCAGTGTCCTAACACTCCGACCGACTTTCCCTGAGAAGTCATTGAAGCAGTGTGGGCTTTTTTAGGCAGTATAATCTTTTATTTTAGACACATATAAAACATGAAGCACATTTCCCCCTAGTTTTTCTAGCAACATATTCACATATGGTTTTGTCCTTGGAGCTTCCTCATATTCTAGAGACATTTTGGGGGCAAAGTCAAGTGGTGGGGGTGGGGTGGGAAACCAAAACTCTATACTTTACAGGGTTGTTATTGTAATTCACCAGATCTTAATCTATTACAGTATTTCCCAATTTTTAAAGATTTGTTTCCCCACAAAGTCATTTTGTCATGGGAGAAAAGGTCAAATTTTTATTTTTTTGAACATGTGATGACTTATCGTTCAAACTAATGTTATTATTTTCAATACTATCTTGAATATTAATGTATTCAGACCCGAGTGCATCCCATCTATCTTGTAGTACTACATAGGAATATTCCAAGGTAGCCCAATTTGGACAGTTATGTCCTCCATCTTCTGTTTGTGCATCTGGTTCTTTCTGCCTAAGCGCGGAACCTTACATTTGTCCCTGCTGAAATTCATTTGGTTAGCTTGGGCCTAGCTATGGGGCAGTATTCTTGAGTTTGGGTCAAGACTAATAAGGACTTGGTTACTAAACTATAGTCGCTCTTGTGTCTGCTTCTTCCTTGGCTCTCATTCCCACACAGGACAACATGCGTGTCAGCAGGAAGCAGGGCATGCTACTGCTGGCTGGCTACATGACGTACGTGGTGATGGGTGCCCTCGTCATTGAGCTTCTGGAGAACGATCACCACAGAAGACTAGAAGAAGCAACGTTTCACATGAAAGCACAATTTTTTTCGAACTACACCTCTCTCAGCCCAGAAGAGGTGGAGTTATTCATAGTGGTAAGGCATAACTTTAGCAAGACTGAAAGGGTAGACCATGGCATGACACCAGAGGTTAAGATGTCAGAAAGAATATATGAGGGGAATACTGTTTAGGAGGTGGTGATCAAGGTGGGGACAGAATCAGTGCCCAGCATAAAGCCATAAGGACTCACCCTTCCTTCTGCATGTGAAATTTTATCCCCATGGAGGATTAGGCAGATCAATGGCTACTAGCCATTATAGCTGTGTTCTGCCAACACTGTTGGAGGCAGCATGGGCTTATCCACACTGAGCTTTCCTCCACTCTTTCCAGGCATGGCAATGATTTAAAGCTCCATGTCTGAGCACCATTTCGTTGCTCTGGGGCTTTCCTCGTGAAAACCAGCTTGTTAACGGCAATCCATTGAAAACCCAAATTGATGTTCGCTCCGATTCAGCTATAAAGAGCAGGTTTTTGTTAGTATTTGTACTGTATTTGTTGGGAAACGTATTTTGCAAAGAATAAATTGGGCAAAGGAGTACATATGTAATGTAGCAGCTGCAAAAGAGGTGACTCCAATCAAGGTCACAGAAAAGCTGAATTACTGTCTGGTTAACTTCCTTGAAAAGTGTTTGTTTGTGCCTTAGAACAGAGGGTGGGAGATGGGGTCGTCTCAGCATTGTTTTGTTGATTGAGAATATGGGAGAGCCAATACTCCAAGCAGACTCTGTCCAGAAGCCAAGGGGTAATGATTTATGCATAGCTACCAAAGTGTATGTTTTTGGACGAAGGAGACCAAACCCTCTCTTGGGCTCAAGGGAGAGAAACCTCCCTCATTCCCCTCTAATGGCAAAGGCGCCTACTTCAGAGCTGCCAGAAATGAGTTGCAGAGAGTTCCGGCTGGGGAAAAAATGCCCTGGTTGCTAGACTGATCCAGAAGAACTTCTCTTCTGAATGCATCATGATTTGGTTTGTGGTATCTGGTTATAATCAGAGGAGGGGGTATTCTTATTGTTGGAATATTCAAACTGAATCTTGCCTTCAATTGCAGAAACTGGTAAAATCTGTTCGGTTGGGAGTAGATCCAGTAGGAGACAATCCTCATAAGAAACACACCAGCTGGGATTTCACTAATTCTTTCTTCTTCGTGGGAACTATGTTAGCCACAATAGGTACTGTCATTTGGTTCTGGCTTCTCCCCGGATATAATATGCAGGGCATTCAACTTCTCTTGCTTAGATAAATTGTGTTAAGCTGCAGGCTTTGCTTTTGCTCCTTCATCATCCTTCACATCTCATCTTTGTCTTCCCCTTTCTGGCCAAATAAATAGTTCATTTATTATATGCCCAACAAGACCATTCCCTGATTAGGTATTTATTCCCCACCCTTCTGGGGCCAACCTATTATTAAAACTACCCTGTGGAAAGCAGTTGGGCTAGGAAACGAGTTCAAATCCCAATGGTGCGACTGACCCCATTCCAGTCTCCCAATGCAAATCCATCCCTCTCAGCACAACCCTATGCATTCAGTGGGACTTGCTCCCCAATAAATTTGCATAGGATTTAAATTTCTTTCCAGTAAGCTACAAAATACACACAAGGAACCACATACCCTTTATGCCTGGATGCAGTGCCGGAGCTTCATGCTCTGGCACCGGGGGGGGGGGCGGAGAGCAGGTGGGGGCGTGGCAGGCTGCCTGCAGTGGCAGGGCGCCCATATGCATGTGGGGGGGGCAGCCGTGATGGCCCCCCACTTGAATCGTGCTGCTGAGGCCGATGTGCTCCCCTGCACTCCTCTTCCTCCCCCAGTTCCTGGATGAATGCCTTCAACCATGCACTGAATGAGTGGGTTAACCTACCCTTTTAGCAATGTTTAATCCAGAGCTTTGTGGCAGTTCTCATTAGCATACCTTGCCGATGGTTTTTTGTTTCCCGGTGCCGGTAGCATATCTGCTGGCATAGATGAGCGGCAAACCCTCACAATATGACCCATACGGGAACAACTCCAACAGATGCCGTCCCTGAAGTGGCACTTGGCCTGAGGGTGGTTGCCACCACAACGTGCACAGTCTGATTGGTCCGTTGTTCGCCGTTTGACTTTTCCACGTTCCTGCTTGATGCGGCAGACGTCATCCTCTTCATCTGAGCAGCTCTCAGATTTGCTGATCTCTCCATGGTGGACCAGAGTCGGCTTCTTTGGAATTGTCAGGCTGTTGGCCTTGTATATCTCTGCTGTTGAATGTTTTACTGCCTCCTCGGCTTGGGCTTCCTCAATGGCCTGTTTGAGAGGGAGATCGCACTTGGCAAGAAAATGGCACTGTAGTTTTTCGTTGCTCACACCGCACACAATTCGATCCAGCAGGGCATTGTCCAAGTCCCAGAATTCACAGTGGTATGCAGCCTTCCTGAGTGCTGACAGGAATTCGCTGGTCATGTCCCCCTCAATTTGGATTCAATGATGGAATGCATGGTGGGCAGCGATTCTGGAGACTTTGGGCGCGTGGTGCCCCTTGAGTTTCTCAGTCAGCGTGTCCCAAGGCACAGCCTGCACAGCGAGCGGGGCGACGAGAGCCGAAGCCTTCTCAAAGACTTCTGAGCCGCAGACGGTGAGGAAAAGAGCTCTCTTCCGATTGTCCGTCAGATCGGTGAAAGCGTTTGCCTCGAGGTAGCATTCGAAATGGGCAAAATAAGAATGCCATGACTCAGTTGCTGGAGAATAAGAGGGTAGAGGCAGTAGTGAAGCCATGGTTCCCCAATGTTGACTGGTTGGTGAGGAATGGACGCTAGCCCTCAGCGATATCTCAGCTCTTGAGTGTTCATCTCAGTAGTTCAGTTCTGGCTGTGTCTTGTTTCATCCATCCCATCCTCGTTGCCAGTGTTAAATTGTGGGAAAGATAGACGAAGGACACAGCTCTTTAGACCAGCAGCTCTTTATTACAGCAGTTAGAACTTCTCCTTGAGTCTGACACAACAGTGTAGCTGGCTGCCTTATATAATACTAAGTAACTTGTAACAGTAACAAATTCCAACTAACTAACCAATCAGTGAACGGCAGCTCTCAATCCTTCATTTGCATACTGGTGGCCCTGAGTGAGAACTGCAGCCAATATTAATACATAACACCCCCTTAAAAAAATCTCCACCATTCTTTCGTGGATCGTTCCCTGCCGGCGACTGTCAATAGTATCAGTTGCTGCTCCTGCTTATTTACGAACTCATGTTTTCCGTCAAAGCCCCACCCCCTCAAAAAAGCTCAAAAATATTGTGCAATCCTCTCCCCCAAATAGGTCAACTCTGGTCATTTTGCAAAAAATAATTGGGTTTGGGGTTGCTGTTTAGGCACTCGGTCTCAAAAATGTTCACCACCACTGCTCTATCTGATATGCTCCAAGCTTGCCCTATTTCATCACCAAAGACATATTATCAAACACATTTCTAAAGATAAACATCGCTCCTCTTGGAGCAAAGCCATAGAAAACAAGATGACGAGCATAGGTCTACATCCAGCTTACCTGTTTCAATGTTACAACACAGCAAGGGCATATCAAGCAGAGGCTAATGGCATCGAGAGGCAAAATGACTTAAGTAAAGTCCCTCTTTTTTTAACCCCAGAGGAGCGGAGATACTTACAACTCCCAGCTAGGTATTTTACTCAGCTCGAGGTCCCATCCCACAGAAGGGCGTTCACACTGGCCCGAAATCATGTCCTGCCATCTGCCGTATTGGATGGGAGGTATAGGGGGGTTCCTTTGGGCGACAGACTCTGTCCATGCGACTCCGGAGAAGTAGAGACTACAGACCACGTACTTCTCCGTTGCTGCTTTTATAGGGCTTTACGGAATGAACTTATCTCTCCGCTACTATGTGAGTCTCCTGGATGTCCCGAAGAACACTATACTCATTGGCTCCTCTCAGATGCCAACCCTAAGGTTACAGCTGCGGTGGCAAAGTTCTGTGCTGTCGCTATTAAGCTTCGGTCCGCACAATTAGGTGGCTCCTGATCCTTCTTTTGATTTAAGTATTATAATAATCTGAATTGTTGATTTTTTAATTAATTTCTAAATTTATTCTTTTAAAGCAATAATTATTAATTTTAATGTACTTTAATTTTAAGACGGCCAACCCCTTTTAGATCAAATCTCAGATCAATTTTAAATTGCATTTATTATTGATTCTGTATGTGTCTTTTGTGTGTGTGTGTGTGTGTGTGTGTGTGCTGGTCGTCGACCGTGATAAAGTACTACTAATGCTCCACATTTCTAAATTTATCCCAAAAGAAGAATTTTGTAATTCGTTTTTTAATCTAATAGCTGTGTCACAAATTTTGAAGAACTGAAAAATCTGAAGGTAATTGGCAAATTGACAGTTGCTGACGTCCTTTGTAACCCCTTCTTAATCTTTCAACAGGCTATGGAAACCTCTGTCCCCAAACAGCAGATGGTCAGATTTTTTGTGTTATTTTTGCTCTCTTTGGAATCCCCTTCAACCTTATCTGCTTGAACTATATTGGCTTTTTTGTCTCAAGACTCTTTGAAACCTGTGCAGAGAAAGTATATTGGAAAGAAGATAAGGTAATTCATCTGGAGATGATTTCTAATCATTACCAGTCACAAGGCTGAGGCCGACATAAACTGTTGCTGCACTCAGGTCCTGTATGCAAGTTTCCTGTGGGTATTTGGTCAGCTTCGATGAGAACAGGATCCTCAACTAGATGGGCCCTTGCCTGATCCAGCTGG
Organism: Lacerta viridis; assembly: GCA_900245905.1. Classification (NCBI taxonomy): domain Eukaryota; kingdom Metazoa; phylum Chordata; class Lepidosauria; order Squamata; family Lacertidae; genus Lacerta; species Lacerta viridis. Next base: position 17,646 of record OFHU01002251.1, on the reverse strand, counting down.
GCTGGATATTACATATACATATACATATACATATACATATACATATACAATTAGCTGCTTCTATAATAGGAGGAAGACAAGAATAAATTAGACATGTGCATTATGCCCTCTAATTAAGTGAGGAAGATAAACTTGAGCTCTGACTTCAATTAGGAATGAGAGAAACCCACCAAATTATTTGTTTTAAAAAGCACATGTCTTCTTAAAACATGTTTTAAGAAGCACAGCTGTTTGCCTTTAGTGAAACAGGCTCCAGTATAAATTTGCAAAATATATCTTCCTAAATTCATGGAAATTATTATTCTTAATTCTCCAAAATGTTAGTGGGTGCGAGGGTGGGTGCAACAATGTACAGCTGAACAAAAATCGAATCGTCACCTTTTGATGCATAAATGTTAACAAAATGTACAACACAGTTTAGATATTACAAACTCGGACATTACTTTCCCCTATAGTTCCATTTTTTTCAACATTTAGAAAATCAAGTTTGCCAAGTTAATTTGGGATTACGACAGACCAAGGCTTTGAGATACTTGCATGTTTCTAAAACGAAGGTTTCTTATTTGCTTACAGCTTGTGGTTTGTCTGGAGGAGGCAAAAACAAAGAGCCTACGTTTGGACAAACATGCTAAGCCAAACCATGCCTTAGTTTGTGGCCAGGCAGCGCCTGAAGGGGAGCAAAGCAGCACACCACCTCCTCTTCCGGAACCTGTCTTGGAGAAATTTAAAAGGAGTTTCCTAGCTGTAGCTTCCCCACACTGCAACCCAAGGATGCAGCCTCCAAGTGAAATGATAGGCCTTTATTGAAAAAGAAATGTGCATAGGGACAGCCTCAAACGTAAGAAGAAGACTGCAAAGAACCACATCCAAAGCTCTTTATACATTTCTAGATTACACACGTCATTTCTCTTCCCCAGTCAAAGGATCACAGCCATCTTAACAGGTGCAAACCCATGTCGTCATCCTGAACCTATCCAAATCATTTGGTTCTTCAGATGAGCCCTCACTCATAATATCGTGTGATTATGCACAACCATTTTTCGGTGCCTTTCTTTATTAAGACTTTGACTAATTTTCCTGTTCATTACAAGTTTTCCAATGTGCTCCTCTTCCATCTTTTTACAAAATAATTCAAGACTGATCATAATTGCCATGCCCAGCTGATTCTCTTTTCAGGCACACAATGGCACCCATAGATTCTAACAGTTTATTCTTTTCAATGTTTGCGAACGAACATTCACCATGTACAGTACCTCAAAGCAGCTAGTTCTGTACTGTAAAAGGCAGGCACAGGCCCTTTTAGTTCAGCCAGGCCATAGACTCAAAAGAACACGGAATGATCGAAATACAGTTTTATTAAATTATTATTTTCTCCAACGCCTGCACCCTTGCACTGCCACACTAAACCATGGCTTGGCTTATGTGTCACTACATGTGAACCAAGCAATTGCATGTGAATGGAGAACTGGGTATTGTGCTCCAGATGAAGTCTAACTAGGGTGGAATTATTGTTATTTATCTGAAGAAGTTAACACGAAAGCTCATACCAAGCAAACACAGTTGGTCCTAAGGTGCTAAAAAGAATTTTCTATTTTGTCTCCTGGCAGACCAACACGGCTACCCACCTGTAACTGTTATTTATCTGTTAATGCAGCCTAAAATCCCTGTGCATGGCTCGAGGCCAAGAAAACTGAGCTCTGTTGCATCAAACCTGCCTTTTTATTTCCTTTTTTTTTCAGAAAACAGCAAAATATCTTTTCTTCTACGTGGTTGTGGGAATTCAAGCGTTTCTTCTTTTGCCATCAGCCCTCTTTCAATGGATGGAGGACTGGACTTATAGTGAAGCTGTCTATTTTACATTTATTACACTCAGCACCATTGGTTTTGGAGACTATCTAATAGGTAAGGCTTTCAACGTACTTTCATATTGTGGGCTTAACTGTTGTGCTGAAGAATATGAAAGCTCAGATCAGGTCTCATACAAAATGATGGCTGGCAATGATTATCATTTGGAACCCAAACCATATTTTAAGTTTCTCAAGTACAGACCCTCCAAGTACAGTGGTACCTTGGGTTAAGTACGCTTCAGGTTAAGAACTTCGCTTAAGAACAGAAATCGTGCTCTGGCGGCGCGGAGGCAGCAGGAGGTCCCATTAGCTAAAGTGGTGCTTCAGGTTAAGTACGCTTCAGGTTAAGAACGGACCTCCGGAACGAATTAAGTACTTAACCCGAGGTACCACTGTACCCATTTTCCAGGAACAGTTCCGGATTTACAGAAGCCATCCCAGTTTCTGATTTGATCCTGGAATGTCCCGCTTTTCCTTAAGAAGTCCCTATTTTCATTGGAGAAATATTGAAGGGTATGGAGCTTTATGACCCACAAAGCCAAGGAGATAAGTAACCTTTAGAAGACATCTGAAGGCACCCCTGTTTTAAGGTTTAATTTTTTATTATGTCTTTCTATATGTTGGAAGCCGCACAGAGTGGCTGGGGCAACACAGTCAGATGGGTTGGGTATAAACAATAAACTTGTTGTTATTTATTATTATTATTATTATTAATTATTATTATTATTATTATATTATTATTGAATAGGGCATCCCTATTCTAGAATAGATAATTCAACAGTTGGTCTGTGAGCATTTAGAAAAGGATGCTGTGATTACTAAGACCCAGCATGGGTTTCTCAAAAATAAGTCAGGCCAGACAAATCTCATTTATTTTTTTGATCGAATTACGAACTTGGTGGGTCACGGAAATGCTGTGGACATAGTGTATCTTGATTTTGGTAAGGCTTTTGACAAAGCACTCCATGATTTTCTTGAGAGGAAGCAGGTAAAATGTGGGTTGAACAAGGTAAGCGTTAGGTGGATTTGTAGCAGGCTGACCGACCAAACCCAAAGAGTACTCATTAATGGTTCCTCGACATCCTGCAAAGAAGTGACAAGTTGGGTGCCACAGGGTTTTGTCTTTATAAATGACTTGGATGAATGAATTGAGAGGATGCTCATCAAGTGCACAGATGATACCAAACTGGGAGGGATAGCTAATGTCACAGAATACAGAACCAGAATTGAAAATGACCTAAACAGACTGGAGAACTGGGCACAAGCTAACAAAATGCATGGATTTTGCACCATTCTAGCAACTGCAACCACTGCTCCCTGAGGCCAACAACTGGAACACACTGTTGCCAACAAATATGGGATGAAAATAAATGTTTCTACGTTTCTATTATTATTATTATTATTATTATTATTATTATTATTATTAATTATTATTATTTTATAAACAAGAATAATGTTATACAAATAAATATAACAAGTTTTTTCATGTCATTTGTATATCACAAAAATAACATAATAAATATGGAGTAATATCTACAATATATGGTTCATTATTAGTGAACCAATTTCTTGGTTCATGAACTGGTTTAAACAATTAGGAAGAAAAGAGGTGGAAAGAGGTGGAGGGGGAATGGTAAGTCTGGTGGGGTCGGGTGGTTATACTTCTATCCAAGTACATTTCTGAGCACAATTCAAAGTGTTGGTGCTGACCTGTAAAGCCCTAAAAGGCCTCAGCCCAGTATACTTGAAGGAGCGTCTCAATCCCCACCGTTCAGCCCAGACACTGAGGCCCACCTCCGAGGGCCCTGGGGCCAGTCCCTCACTGCAAGAAGTGAGGTTACAGGGAACCAGGAAGAGGGCCTTCTCAGTGGTGGCACCCTCCCTATGGCATACCTTCCCATCAGGTGTCAAGGAGCTAAAGAACCATAAAACCTGTAGAAGACATCTGAAGGCAGCCCTGTATAGTCAGATGGGTGGGGTACAAATAATAAAATCATCCTCATCCTCATCATCGAGCAGGAAGTTACATGATGTACACTGATTGGAAATGTGGTAGTGCAACCACCCCAAATCCTTTACAGGCTCAAACATCACCATGAGCCCAAACCGTCACAAATAGGCAATTATAAGGACATTGGCAGTTTCCTATGTTTAGTGGTAGAAATGTGTTTTAAATGTATGATGTGAACATGACCTATCTAAGTTTAGATAAACTGAGTTGGCGGGTCCTTTTTAAGTAAATAATTCTTATTAATTTTCCAATTAAAAAAATTCTTATTAATAACAAATCAAACCAAATCTTTCCACATTCAAAAAATAACAACAACAACAATATAGCCAATTATATAATCCAAATTAATTAATTTCGAAGGGACTTCCCGTGTTCTGGATTCAAGAGCTAAATGTCCATCCTTTATCTTTCTGCTATCTTCTTTGTTACTTCACAATTTTCCAATCCTGATATTGACAATCTCCTCTCTCGATCAGTCAGTCGCTGGTATAACTATCTTGTTTCATTTGACCATTCCTTATTTCGATAATCACGCAGGGGGCTTTTCCCACATTGTTCTCAGTCTTAATATTTTGAAGCACAGTCCTCCTTCGACGACCCCTCCCTTTTCTGCTGATTGTTGTTCTAATAGGCTCTGGGCTTCCATCCAAGGTTGAAGTTAATTAGCGACTTCACACCGTCTTTTGATCTTTGGTGTTTCAAATGTATTGTAGGAGTGTACAGTAAGCCACACAAAGATTGTTTCAGTTTCCCCATAAAAACCCACCGCCAGCTCTCCGGGGCCCTCGGACAGCTGGCGGGCACCCAGAGTTCACTGCCACTCTCTTCTCAAACTGTAATATTACATGCAAGTAAATGCATCCTCTGTAAAGTACACCCCTTTTGTAATTCCAATAAAAAATATCTCCAATCTCTCCCCATTGAAGGAGACTTTTTCTGATCATATCCTTTTTCTTACTGCATCAGAGCTTCTACTGTCCCCATATTTCCTCCTCAGCTCGAGCTGATCTGGTCATGTCTGATGTTGCTCTGCCAATTTTGACCAGGGCTCTTCGCTGAGGACTGCGATATTGCCAATAAATCCAATTATTTTATGCCTCCTGCCTTTCCTTTGGGTAATTAATTCTTTCTTGTTGGGGTTCGCAAGTCACGAAATAACAAAAGTACGGCAGCCGCTCACCTGATTCATCAAAACGACAAGAAAGGAATCTTTTTGAAGCCTGAATCTTGGCCTCCAGCGACTGTGTAGTTTAGCAGATTTTTCTTTTAACTCTTTCCGTCCAGAACATGCTGGGTTTTTTTTTTTTTGCCAAATCTTTTAATTTTTAGGAAGCAGGGACTCCTGGCTGACGAGACTGATGCTGGAGAGTTACTAAAGTCGTGCCTTGGACCTCACCCAGCGTCCCTGCCAATGCATCTTGTTGCGGAGCGCAGATAACCGACGGTCTGTGGGGACCCTGGGTGTGTGTGTCAGGGTTAATTGTCCTCATTTAACCCTGAATTACTGGCACAGCTGGCTGGCTGGCTGATCTCTTGGGAGGCCGCCATATCTCATCGCCAGAAGCCGGAAGTCTGAGTTGGCAGGTCCTTTAAATCACCTCCTCACACGTATTGTTGCTTTTCTCTGTGTCTCCAGGGAGGAAGAGCGACAGGACGTATTTTATGGGCTACCGGCTACTCGCAGCCACTTGGATCGTCATTGGTCTGGCCTGGATAGCTGTGCTATTTGACCTCGTATCCTCGTTCCTGGAACCTCCGGCTCCAGTAAGAAGAATGTCAGGAAGAAGAGCCAGTAATGTGGATAGCATGACACAAAACGTAACACTGTCCCAAAGGGGTCAGTCTATTAGATTTGCAGTGGAGGAGAGTACATCGTTGGATTCTCGTAGAGATTGACATAAAAATCAGTTGTACTCAAGAACTTCCGTTGAGCTTTTTACAATTACATGCCATTGTGACATTCTGCTGATTCCTTAAAAACTCACTAGTTGCTCTTTAAGTTATGCAGTTCCTAATAAACTGTGAAATAGCCAGGTTTCTGCAACCAAGAGAGGGAGGGTGGGTCTTAAATAAAAATCAGCTTTATATACTGTTGTTTTCATGTTTACTTTTGATGTAATCTTTTTGGAAAGTTAATAAATTGTTATTAAAAAATACATAAAAAGCAGCTATACTCAAGAACTTCCACTGAGCTTTTTATAATTATATTTATAATTTTATTGTGACATTCAACTGATTCCTTAAAAACTGGCTGCTAGTCTATAAATTAGTAATTCCTAATAAACTGTGAATTAGCTGGGTTTTCTGCATCAGATTATAATGCCTCTTCATTACAGGATATGTATTGTGCTTTGATAATTTTTTAGCAACAAAGAGAGAAAGGGAGGGTCTTACTTGGAATCTCAAAACTGGAATGTGTGCAGAGGAAAGCAATCAAGATGATCAAGGGTCTGGAAACCAAGCCTTATGAGGAGTGGTAGAAGGAGCTGGGCATTTTTATTCTGGAAAAGAGGGGACTGAGGGATATGTGAGAGCCATCTTCAAACATCTCAAGGGCTGTCACATGGAAGAGAGAGCATGCTTGCTTTCTCCTGCTCTGGAGGGGAAGACTCAAACCAATGGCTTCAAGTCACAAGAAAGGAGATTCCAACTAAACACCAGGAAGAACTTTCTGACAGAAAAGCTGTTCAGCAGTGGAACGGTCTCCCTCAGGAGGTGATGGGCTCTCCTTCCTTGGAGGCTTTTCAGCAGAGGTTGGATGGCCATCTGTCATGGATGCTTTAGTTGAGATTCCTGCATTGCAGGGGGTTGGACTAGATGTCCCTTGTGACCCATTCCAACTCTGCTATTCTATGATTCCATGATTCTAATGGGCATTTTCATCCAACATCAGGAGAAGCAAAGGGTCCCCGCGTATAGTGGGAGGGAGGTGGTGGAATTTTCTGTCTTGGGGACCACATTCAGCGGCGTCGCTAGGGGCGCGGGCTGGCCCGGGTTCCAGGGGAGGGGGGTGACACTTGGCCCGCCCCGCCCTGCTGGCGGCCCCCGAGCAAGCCGCGGAGCGAGGCCGCTCTGCCCCGCAGCTCGTGCGGAACCTGCCTGCCGGCACCACTATGGGTCTGCCCCGCCCCTGCTGCATGAGCCGCCGCGGAAGCAGCAGCGCCGGCGCAGACGCGAGTGCACAAGTGGGACATTTTGCGCGTGCACACTCCGTCTGGGCCAGCGCTGCCACTTCCGTGGTGACATTGCAAGCCCGCTGGGTGAAATGGCGGCTTGTGGGGAGCTGCCGATCCCGCGCAACAGCCCCACAAGCCGCCTTTTCACTCAGAGGGCTCACAACGTCGCTGTGAAAGCAGCGGGAGCCCAGCGACGGAGTGCGCATGCGCAAGATGTCACGCATGCACACTCTGTCTGGGCCGGCGCTGCTGCTTCCGCGGCGACGTTGCGAGCCCGCCGGGTGAAAAGGCGGCATGTGGGAAGCCTGAGGCTAAGATGGAGGGGCTCACAGCATCAATGCCCCAGAAGGTTCTGTTTCTCCCAGTCACAGACCTGGATTCAAACAGAAACCAGGCAGGGCTCTGTCTCTCTGGTAGCAGCATGGTGACTGCCTACTTACAGGTGAAACTCGAAAAATTAGAATATCGTGGAAAGGTTCGTTTCTTTCAGTAATTCAACTTAAAAGGTGAAACTAATATATGAGATAGACTCATGACATGCAAAGCGAGATATGTCAAGCCTTTATTTGTTATAATTGTGATGATTATGGTGTACAGCTGATGAGAACCCCAAATTAACAATTTCAACTTTGGGGTTTTCATCAGCTGTACGCCATAATCATCACAATTATAACAAATAAAGGCTTGACATATCTCGCTTTGCATGTCATGAGTCTATCTCATATATTAAACTCCAGTAGCTAATGAAAACAATTGCTTACATAAATGGACTTTTCCACGATATTCTATTTTTTTGAGTTTCACCTGTAATTCTAGTCCAGCTTTCTCTCACAACTCTACTGCCCTGACTTTTGTCTTACTTGCTTCCAGCCAGGGAGGGAGGGGATCCATTTGTTCTCCAGCACAAAGGCACATCCATTGTCATACTAATGTCCATACTCACTCAGGCCCATCAAGTCACCAAGAAGCTGGCCTGGCTAGTCTACATTGGAGTCCTCCCTTAGATTTTAACCTGGGGGGGCTTGGACTAAATGACCCCCTCAGGGTCCCTTTCATCTCTACATTTCTAACTCTTGCTGGATCCAGGACCGAAGGAATTAGATGCTAAACTCAATGTGTTCGTGTGATTTGCTTGCCCAGGAGTTCCATCGTTTGATTACGTGCTGCATATAATCCTTGAATTTTGAAAAACCTCCAGCAAGTCTTTTCCTGTTAAAGTTGAATGATTATGGGCCATCATGCATAACAAAGTTCTAAACCTTTACGTTCTAACCCAATGCCTAATTTCTGAGTTTTCACATGGGGATTACCGTATTGGCCCGAATATAAGCCAAATCTCTCCCCCCCCAATTCCGACCATGAAAAGTTAAAGTGTGGTACCTCTGGTTATGAACGGGATCCGTTCCGGAGCCCCATTCGCAACTTGAAAGGTCCGTATCCTGAAGCGCCATACCTGCGCATACTCGCTGTGCGATTCGGCGCTTCTGTGCATGCGCGTGAGTCATTTTGCACATCTGCGCATGTGCGAACCGCTGAACCCAGAAGTAACCTGTTCCGGTACTTTGGGGTTCGGCGCATTCGTATCCTGTGACGAACGCAACACGCAGCCTTTGCAACACAATGTACGACTGTATTCATGACCTTATTGAATGCAGCCAGGAGGGCGGGGCAAACAGGGCCAGGAGTGCGGCAAAGCGGTGCCACCCCACACGTTACCCCCGTCCTCTCCCCCAAGGCCAAAAAGGGAGAGAGCGAGGAAGGGGAAAGGCTGCTGGGGACACAGCACGGCTCCCCGCACCCAGAATTCAGCCAGGAGCAGCCAGGAAGGGAGCGGCTTATATTCAGGTATTTTTTCTCTCCCCCCCCCTCCAATTTTAAAGCTGCAGCTTATATTCGGGTGCGACTTATATTCAGGCCATTACGGTATTCTCAAAATTATGCTGACTCCTAGATAGTATATCACTACTATAGTGAGCTCTTGCACAGACCCCTCCCATCCCTGAAAATAGTGAGATTTCATTTAAGATGCAGCCCCTCCACACTTACCTGGGAGTAAGCCCCACTGAATCCAGAGGGGCTTACTTCTGAGTAACTATGCAGGATAACTCATTAGTTAGAGCATGAGAGTCTTAATCTCAGGGTCCTGGGTTCGAGTCTCACCTTGGGCAAAAGATTCCTGCATTGATAGGGGTTGGACTATCCAAATATACACTTGCATTCACCGCCATATTTGCATATTCTATTGGGTGTTGTTTTATCTTAGGCCTGCCATACGGCCGGAATTTCCCAGACATATCTGGGATTTGGCTGTCGGAGATTGCATCCCTGTGGAATTTCCAAAGTCTGAATTTTTGTTTTGGTTGCCCAAAAATGGAAAGAAGAAGTAAGCCCAGCGAAAGAAGAATGGATAAAAAAAAACTTGTCTTATGCAATATGCAGAAATGGCGAAAATTACTGGAAAAATACGAAATCAAGCTAACAAACTTTTAAATAAAAGAATGGAAACGGTCTATTGAACAGATAAGAACACTGGCCAGGATTATTGTGATAACCTGCATTTTATAAGAGTATGTATTTAAAGTAGATGAATAAAAGAGTTTATGTTAATTTGGAATATGCAGGAAATATATTTTTAAAAAAACAAATTCAGGGAACCACAGAAAGAGGGGGAAGGAAGTTGAGTTTTGAAATGTTAAAATTACAGTATTGTAAAATTATTGAAATGTATAAAACTGAAATAAAACCATAAAAAATTGTGTGTAAATTGTCCCCAAAACATAGCTCAAAAGCTTCATCTTTTGTCTCCAAAACATAGCTCAAAAGCTCAACAAGTGTCCGGATTGTCACCTTTTTAAACTCTATTTTGTATAATAACAACAATAATGGTGATGATAATAATAATATATTTACTTCCTCCTCTCTTACTAATTTCCCAGCTGAAATCTCTCTCTTGTACCAATGCACACCTGTAACTAATAATGTTATTAGCTCTGCTGGGAAAAATAAGAGGTGTAATATGGATAGCTGTCAACTCCCCCCCCCCCTTTTTAAAGGGAAATTCCCTTATTCCGAATAGGATTCCTTGCAAGAAAAGGGAAAAGTTGACAGCTATGGTAATACGGGTCCTTCCCTTTTCTCCCTCCGTGGGGCTATCAGCAGCTGAATGAGGTAAGAGGACTGATTCCCTTCCAGAAAGCAGCTTGGGCAGCCAAGGGTTAACCATCTCCCTCTGCCAATTTGGTCCCCCCCCCCTGCAGGTGGTGTGAAGCTTCATTGGCTATTTAAAGGCTGACTTCCCAAGGCTTGGGCTGCGGGTGTTTGGATGCTGCGGGGCGGGCGGAGGGTACCTTGATGCAGAACTCTAGATAACATTTATGCAAGCACTGGCGGCTTCTAAAAGGAAAGGGCTTTTGACAGAGCAGTTCTGCTTTGCTGCCTGTAAAATTTTTGCTTTTTGCAATATACTATTTTAACACTACTAGACCTCGATTCCTTTAAAGCTTCTCTTTCACGTTCTTAATTTTTTTGTGGTTTTTTTGCAATTTATCTGTTTTAATTTGCATAAGCTGCCTTGAGCTCCCAGTGTGGGGAAAAGGTTGGGATATCAATATAAGCAATAATTATAACAGATGGGAAGATGAGGGAAGCTTTAGGTTTATTTTGGGGGGGGGCATCTGCTTTGAATGCAGAAGGTCTCCGGTTCAATCCCTGGCATCTCCCCGGTGAGGTTAGGGATATCCCTTGTCTGAAATTCTGCAGTTCCTGCCAGTCAGTGCAGAAAATGCTGTTTTGGGTGGACCCAATTCTTATTATTAGTTGAATTTATATAATGCTCTATACCCAGGGGGTCTCAATGCTTCTAACTGAGAGCACAGGGAAATGACTTATTATACAAAGTTTGCTGGTCTGGCCTCTCTTCAACTTTAGGGATTTTTTTAAAACAGAGAAACCATTATTCCCCTCCAATTTAGGTTTGCACAAAAGCCCCAAAGTGAGGCAAGATTTGCTGCAATGATAATGTTCTGAGCTTGTCCATCCTCCATTTAGGATGTATATTAAATAAAACTATTTAAAGACCAAATAATAAGTAGTAGTAATAATCTAGCATGCAAAAGAGCATGACCGTACCAAGTCTCGCCTTAGGTTTCTGAGCCTCAAGTTTGAAGTTGAATTAAAAGAATACAAACCAACCTCACTAGTTTTAGCTAGCAAAAGGAGGAGGGCAGGGCCCAGGGGGGAAAAAACCACCCTTCAGTGATATAATTGCATTTATGCATGTCTGTGCGGAAGCAAGTCCCCATGAGTTCCATAGGACTTGCTTGCAAGCAACACAAGTGCAGGCTCTTTTAATGTGATGAAACACAGTATTCCCGTGGTTTCAGATTTACCCAGGATGTTTGAAGAAACAGCCTCCTGGCAAGCGTATTTTTCTGCAGCAGATGTGTTCTTGCACTATCCTGTTTGCAGAGGATTATTTTGCAGATAAAACGCAGTCTGGGCTGCAGCCTTGAGAAACACAAGGTGGGCGTGGAAATGGCAAAGGAAGGAAAATAAGAATAAAAATTCTGAGTAGGAAAGCTTAAGAACAGTCTGGCTAGCTCCAGCAAGATCCTGCATTTCCCCATTTACCTGCAGGAGTTTATTCAAGTGAATCTGGATGAGGAGGGGAGGGTCTGAGGGCAGTTTTCTTGCTAAATGCAAAAAGGGGTTTTGCAACTCATGGGTGGAGGAATTTTTAGCATTAAATCTCATTTTGAAAGTTACTGGCTGCAGCTGCTTGTTGCAAAAGAACCACAAAAAAACACACACCAGCCGAGGCATTTGTAGAGGGCGGAGAATTGAGTTTGGGAGGATCTCCGAGAGCTTTGAAAAGGCAAATGCAGAGAGGAAATGCCTTTCTATGTGTTGATAAATAAGATATATATGATGCAAATGTGATTAAAAGGGTATTTTTAGTTATTCTTCCCCCTTCTCTTTTTTATACTATTGTGGTTTTTGCGGGTTATTTAATAATTTTTGCTTTTTGCTTTTTTGGGTTTTCAATCTGTATGAACGATGGGTCGTGAGATGGTCACCTTTTTTTTTAAATACAATTTTTAAACCTTTATTATACCTAAATCTTAAAAATACATACAACATAAAACATTACATTTGAACGTTACAGATTATGAATATACAAACAGTATAAATGAAAGAAGAAAAAGAGAGAGAAGTACAGTAGAAGAAAGAATAGGAAATGATTTTATTCACAATGAAGAAAAGCCTTCTGACTATAAAAAAGGAATATTGGGTAGTATTACAAGAAATTAAGCAATAATTGCTCCCGTTCCTTAATGCGGTTCAGCTTTTTGAATGGTTTAACTGAGCTTTGAAGGGTGGGGCTGGTGGGGATATTACTTTGTCTTCTCACCCTGAGATTGTAAATCATTCCCTGGCTTGGAATCCTTGGAAGGAAGCTGAAAACTTTGTAGACTTTTAAGACCTTGCAACCCTAGATTATTTTCAGAGTTGTGAGATTTTCCTTTTACCTCATTTTTATTAAATCTCCAAAATATTCCAAGAACATGTATTGTCATATAAATTTCCCCCCAACAAAATTTTCTTTTCACTTCCCACCCCTTCTTTTCTGAAGTTTTGTTTTTTACTTCTTGTTGGTAGCTGTTTTGGAATACATACGTTTTGATTACCTGAAGTTCACTATTATTAAATCTTTCAGTAAACAGTGGCAGATTTCCCCATAAAATTTTAAAACTGCGTTTGTTAAGTCATTTTGCGTTACTTAGGCTCTAACCTACTTAAGGGGGTTGTGTATGTCTTACCTGTGTCCAAGGGACAGGTAATTTAACGCTGTAAATCGATCTTGTGTTAAATAATTGCAACTTGAGAGTTGTTTCCTAAATTATAGCAAGAAGGTAGCGACTGCGTTAAAACCAATGAGGCTAAAATCCATTTGGATAGATTTATTCACTGTGTTAGCTAAGGGAAATGCCTAAATGAATCTTGGGCCAGGGAAAATAGAAAGTGTTGGAGAATACCAGTTACATGCAAACATTACAATATGCAAAATTAAAATTAACTATAATTTGAGCAATCCTGAATCCTGCATTGGTCCACTGGAATCCCCCCAGCCGTTTTTAGTTTAAGAGAACAGAACTACCAAATCTGAGTGAAACTGCAGGATGCAGCCTCTCATGGTCTTTGATGTACGTTGCATAGATCAATCTGGTGTCAAGTATATGAGCCAAGAAAATCCAAACAAAAAAACTATTTCTGGGGATGGGGAAAATTCCCCCAGAAGGAAAGTGGGGTAGGAAATGGAAGGTGAAATGGTGAAGTTTTAAGCTTTGTCAAGGAATAGGCAGAAAACATTATTTGCATATGAAATATGTTAACGGGGAAATCCGAGGGCTCGCTTGGACAAATCGGAGACCACAACCAAAGTTCAGAGCAAACAGCAGCCAGTAGACTTGGTCTTTATCAATAAAAGAAATGCTGTCGCGACAGGGCTCCCACTCCCCACAGGTGGAAAAGGATGAAAGCCCCAAGGAAGAAGCGACCCCAACTTTTATTGCCTTCCCACCACCAGGATACACCCGTAAAATTACGCTAGAGTCATGTCAGAGTTACATCAGAAATACATCATGGAAAAAGGAAGGGTTGGAGCAGAAACCTGACCAGTTTGACACCTGTCTTGCTCTTTGCCTTACCCCTCCCAGACACACATTCCTGAGAACAAAAGGTTCATCTGCCCCTGGAAGGAGCTGAGCACTGTCCCTTTGAATCTAATCCACTCCCGAGTGGTAGTTCTTTATAAGGTAAATGCTCATTGTCTGGCACCATTGAGGCGGGAAGTCCGTTTGCCTGGGTCCGCTGTGGACGTGCTGCTACGATTATGGCTGGCTGACTTTAGGCCAACCCCGTTGTCAGACTTCAACGAAGACCCCTATATACAAGCGGAAGGTTAAGAAAGTTACATAGATAGACACGGAAACGCTGTGTAAACAGAATTGTTACATTTCTTGAAAGGATTAGTCACACTCAATTGAACCCGGAAGCTTTGTATTAACACCTTGGTAGATAGCAGACTTACAGTACCAGTGTATTTGCCACCAGGGGCGCTGTTTGCTAATGCTAATCAGTGGACATAGGAGGCTCGCTTCATAGAAAGGAAGTTCGACTTCAAAGCCTGTCTCCCCTTATGTATGGGGAGAGGCCATTCTGAAAGAATAACTGGGGAGCGTGCATGTATGGGGCTGTGCTTAGGTGACTTACTAAGGGAAATTCCTACAACAAATATATATATATATGCAAGAATGCAATCTGTTCCCAATGGTTAATGAGCTGGAGTTTCAGCCCTAAACAACTGGTGCAGAGGAAAATTGCCGCCAAAAACTTCAACCCTGAAATGGGGACAGGAAAAAGACACATAAAACAAACTGAAAAGGGGACGAGCAAAAAATAAAAAGTTGTTTTAAACTTTTTACCCTGGCCTATGATATATCAGGTGTGTTTTCAGTGCCTACCTTATTTTATGGCTGTAATCATTTTAAACTGCTTTATGATTTTAAATTATAAATTGTTGTAACCCGTCCTGGGATCTGCTGGTAACAAATATAATACTGTTCAGTTCAGGGAAGGTGGCAATTTGCATACATGCTGAAGGTGATGTGGTGAATCAGGTTATAGTTAGGGGCTGTTTAGAGACCCATGGTGTTTTAAGGGTTAATGGAATCCCCAGTTAGAGTGACAGACACCCTTGGGAGGCGGGACATTCCACTATTTAAAAGGAGGGAGCAGCCGTTAGGGTGGTTGATTGGGGGGTTGGAGAGTGGTGACTGAAGAAGGAGGGTGTGGGGCGAGGTTAGGTTTAGGTTAGGCTAGGAACGTTAAAGATGTGTTTATGTTTATGTTGATGAAACAAAGAATATACACTGATAACAATCTAAGCTTATGAACCTATACTGAAACCGCTATGCTTTGTACTAAATAAAGATCTCTTGTTTTCGAGCCAAGTCGTCGTTCTTTTGGTCCAGCAGGTTATCTAAGCTCTTGAGGAGGGGAGTTCAGGAAAAGGGCAAAACTAGTCTGAAAGAAGATAGTTTGTGTCTTAGAATTCCCTCAGGAGGGGCTAGTGGGCAAGAAACCTGGGTTTGCCACAAAGTTGCTAAGAGGGCTTAGTCAACTGGTATAGGGAGGGGATCTAATAAAGAGAGGCCCCGAACTATAGGCAAAAGGAGAGGTTTAACCCCAAAGCCCAGAGCAGTGGAAATAACCGGCCACGTCCGCTGGACAGTGAAACCCCTGTTACTAAGAGATTCCCAGTTTATTAAATAAAGGGAAAGACAGTAATAGACGGACCTCAAAGGGACAGGTGGGGTGAGAGTTAATTTAACCCAGAACACCTGAGTAAAAACGTAACTTAGTAACAAGGGGAGAGTTTGAGTTGGAGGTTCGTCACAGGTGATAACTCCGGAAGCTATATTGGGTGTAGCTCCCTCTTTTCATTGTTCATTCTATTCTTTTATTTTTTAAAACATCATTGTATTTTTTTAAATTTAATTTTTACAGAGAAAGCATGAATTAAAAATTACATCCAAATACTTTTTTTAAATTAAAAATTACATCCAAAACTTTTTTTAAAAAACTAAAAAGAAAATACAAGAGAAGTAAAAATAGAAAAAGAAAAAAGGGGGAAGAAATGAACAAAGAATTAGTCGAGTACACAAAATTGTTCAAACGCTACAAACAATAATTGGAATATTCTGTACAACAGGTTCTCACAAAGAACTACATTTATAATCCTTCTTTTCTTCCTTTCTTTACAGCCACATTCTTTCTATTACAAAAAAATTGGTTTGAATCCCTGTTATATTAGGGTTTTTTTTAATTGTTCATCTCAGTTTAATGTTTCATTAAAAAAAAACTTATTCTACCCATTGCTGCCTGCGCAGAAATAATAATGCAGCAAGCAACCACAGACCCTTCAGGAAAAGGTTGCTTCTGCCATTCATTTCTAAAAAGCTTTATGCACTTTTAAAAATTTGGAATAAAGTCACTAGGCAAGCAAGGTCTGCCCCTGCATGGAGGCTTTGCCCACTGGCCTTGGTGGGATCCACCGGACAACAACTTGATCTGACATATGTGCAGTAGGCAATGGCTTTTATTGCCAGACGGAAATGAATATTATGTCCAAATCTTCCTTTGGTCTCTCCCCAAATGAAGGAAGGAAGAGATATCACTTTCCCATCCAAACTGCGTAGCTTTCAGGAAGTCTCGGGATGAAGACGATGGAGTTTCCACTGTCAACCTCAACTGCTCCGTAGCAGCCTGCCTCAGTCACTCCAAAAGTCCAGTGGAAGTAGGATTCCTGGCGAAACAGAAAGCCTGTGTTGATGCAGTATCTGTTGGTCTACTCCTCGCCTTGCAGTAGGACAATAGATTTCTTTGGCACGTCCTTGTTTGATCTCTCAGCCACTCACATGAGCAAGTTCTGTTCAGGGCAAAGAGCGCTGCTGGAACCTTCAAGGTTTCATTCCCCAGCCAAAAAGACGGCCGCTCAGACGCAGCCATGTTCCTTCGTCGGACAGGAAAAAGAGACTTAAAACAAACTGAAAAGGGGACGAGCAAAAAATAAAATTGTTTTAAAAGCGTTTCTCTAAAACGGGTCCCAGAACAAATTAAAACTGCTAGGAAATTTAGGCCTAAACATTGCAAAATCAAGCCAAGAAATGAGCTTCAATAGTGAGTTACGTCTCTCTACATTTTTCTGATTTGCTCCTCTCTCCCCACCCCCGGCTCCTTTAACACTAATATTTCAAATCGTCGTCAAATCAGAGGCAGGTTTTTTGTTCAACCCAGGTTTTATTCTGTGGTGGGTTTCTTTTTTTGGGGGGGGGGAATTGATACATTCCTGAGCCTTCTCAAGGTACATGAAGCCTCATAAAGGTGTCTCAGATGCTGTGATGAGAGATGAAGTTTTAGGCCCAAGAGACAAAATAAAAAGTTTATTTTTATTTTTTAAGTTTAAAGTTTAATTGAACAAAATGAAAGTGTTACGGAAAAATCTAGGTGCGAGGCCACCCAGCTCGTTGGGGAGAGCCCGCGGGTCCCTGTGGAACAAAGGAGTCCAGCCACCAACCGGAGCAAATAGCTGTAGACCAAAGTTTATTGCACAACAGGTTCAAAGAGGAATTTTTGAACCCAGAGTATGGGGCGACATTGACCTTCCCACCACATCCCAGGATACAGTTCACACAGCATCATTGATACTTCATCTTTACATCACTGACATGAGATGATGTGGTTGACATATTGTGTACTTGGACTTTGAAAAAGCTTTTCACAAATGGAATTTTCAATGCTATTCCAATTACTACATTCTTGATTTAAATGCTATTACTCTTTACCCTGGCCTATGATATATCAGGTGTGTTTTCAGTGCCTACCCTATTTTGTGGCTGTAATCATTTTAAACTGCTTTTTTGATTCTGAATTATAAATTGTTGTAACCCGTCCTGGGATCTGCTGGTAACAAATATAATACTGTTCAGTTCAGGGAAGGTGGCAATTTGCATACATGCTGAAGGTGATCACCCCGGAAGATATTGGGGTG